>WURT03644963.1:0-19580 GCA_009936505.3 Holothuria glaberrima | reverse complement strand
ATATATTCATATATTTAGGTGAGAAAATCGACGCATACTCCATGCAAAAAATACAGTACATGTCAAGAAGGCCAACAGGCCGGTTGACATTTTGAAGCACGTTTCAATCTATACAACATACTGATTTTTTTTACCACGTATACACACATATATATATATATATATACTATTAAAAGTAAATTCAAAAGGGGACAAATTAAAAAAGTGTTCTTACTCAGAGCGTTGGCTTTGATTAAGAAGACCAACACGACTACCAATCCACGGATACCTTTGATAATTTCATATCACCCATCAGTACACCCTATCATACGAACCATAAACAAGTATGTCGACACCCTTCGGCAAGACGCTTCAACCCCTGATCTTTTCCCCGAACCACCCATTACGGCCTTCAGAGTTGAAAAGAATATTTTAAACGATTTAGTTCGGGCTTCCCATCCACTATAGCACACGGAAAACACTCCAGGTACTTTCCCCGGTAATCGTGGTAAGGTTGGCATAAAATGATGGTGAACCAGGGACACATTGATACACAAATACAAGCAACTTAAACTAAATGCGCTGATTGGCAGGTAAACAGCGTAATCTAGCTAGGTAATGGATAATGCGCTCACTACGTCCAGCTCCACATATCAAGCGTGCCGCCCTACTTTGGACACGTTGGAGTTTATGTAACTTGGCCTTGGTTATTCCAACAAGCAGTGAGTTGCTGTAATCAAGGCGTGAAGTAACCCATGCCCTGACAATATGTTTACAAAAATCCTCATTCAGGTACTTCCTAATGCGGGCAACATTAATAAGTTGGTGATTTAGACTACGACAACGAGCCTGTGCCTGACTAGACATAGTAAAGCAACTGTCAAATATGACACCAAGATTTCTAACTGAACCAACATAATGTATAAAAGGGTTGCCATCTGTCAAAGTTAAAGAAGTTTGTGCTTAAATATTATTGGGGAATCAATCAAAAGAAATTTCATTTTTATCCGTATTCAATTTGCTACCCGTCATCCAGTTATTAATATCTAAAATACAGTTTTCAAGTTTTTCGATAGTAACTTTGCGATCGCTTGGTCTTCAGGGGTCAAAAAAAAAAATTTGTGTATCATTAGCATATATGTAAAAAGATAAATTGTGTTGTCGGATTATGTCACCAATAGGATGAATAAAAGTGAAAACGAGAGGGTCCATGAATGACCCCTGAAGGACACCACAATTCAGTGTAATTAAGTTAAACAAATTACCATCAATAGTGGCACGACTAAATCTATTCGACATATATGTTTGGAACCAATTAAGAGCAGGACCAGAAACACCCAGAGCGGACTGGAGTCTGCGAATGGGAATGTCATAGTCGATGGTGTCGAAAGCTGCTGTGAAGTCTAACATAACTAACAACACCACTATATTCTTATCAAGCCCATTCAAAATGTCGCTTCTTACTTTTAAGGGCTTTTTCGGTGTTGTGACTCTTAAGGTATGCAGAATGATAAATCTCATACAGCCTGCAATATACAGTTTAAACCTTGAACCTCTTTGCAATAATGCTCTCCAACACTTTTGCAAGAAAAGGGATATTAGACACAGATTTATAATTTTTGAACATATTTCAATTGGGAGAAGGTTTTCAAAGTTGGTGTCATAATGGCATTTTTCAGATCATCCGGGAAAATGCGAGAGGATAAAGAAGTGTTCACTATACGAGTAACAGAAGGGCAACAGATGCCAGTTTTTACTTTAAGAACCAAGACGGTAAGTGATCGAGGACGAATGTCTTACTTGAGAGTCCACTCGATTGTAGCCGTTTTGGGGGAGACCGACGGTGACGGCACGATAAATTAAAGCAAAAGTTCCGACAGAAGTCACAGAGAGGGTATACGTTTCGCCCGTAGATTTATTCTGTAACCTCCGTAGAAACTGACGAATGAAAATCACAATTAATAAATATTTAAATTCACCGATATAACCCCATAACTAATAAAAACTGTACACATACATCAAATACAAAATTAGACTACCAAAATAGTACAAAACTACAAAATATACTCTCAACAAGCTAGAAAGGCTATATAACACGAATCCAATACTAAAAATAATTGCTCGAGACCAAATAACATTTTTGCCTGTTTGTCGACCTATTTACAAAGAACATGCTATAATACTATAGTTACCCCAAATGTACGTCCAAGTGCCTTTTCTTCATTTTCCTCGCCTACATACTCCGAATTTCCTGCCACCTATACAGCCTTGACGGAGTTGATGATACAACTGCACTTAACCATGGAGCTACCACCTCGGAGGCGGTCGATAATGAGTGTTATAAGTAATACAGATGATTAGATGATGATGAGCCAGTGTCACGTTAAATGCGCTGATTCACAGGTAACCAGTGTAATCAAGCCAGGTAAGGGGTAATGTGCTTACTACGGCCAGCTCTACATATCAAGCGTGCGGCCCTATCTTGAATACGTTGGAGTTTATATAACTGGGCCTTAAATATTCCAAGAAGCAGTGAGTTGCTATAATCAGGCGTGAAGTAACCAATGCCGTAATGACATGCTTACAAGAATCCTCATCCAAGTACATACTTATGCGGGCAATATTAACAAGTTGGTGATTAAGAGCTCGGCAAAGAACCTGCAGTACCTGATAAGACATAGAAAAGCAACTGTCAAATATGACAGCAAGATTTCTAACTGAAACAAAACAATGTATAGAATTTTTGCCAACTGTCAAAGTTAGAGGAGGTTGCGCTCTAAGATTATGGGGGAACCAATCAAAAGAAAATCACTTTTACCCATATTTAATTTCAATTTGTTCCCCTTCGTCCAGTGACGAGTGAAGAATGAGAATCACAATAAATTAATTTAAACTTAAACGATATATCGCACAACTAATACAAACTGTACACATACATCAAATACAAAACTAGACTACCAAAATAGTACAAAACTTCAAAATATACTCTCAACAAACTGGAAAGGCTATATAACATGAATTCAATACTAACAAGAACGGCTCGAAACCAAAGCACATTTTTGCCTGTTTGCCAACCTATTTACAACAAACATGCTAAATCATACTATAGGTACCCCAAAAGTACGTCTTATTGCTATAAACAGTGAAAGGTTAAAGAAGTTTGCTCACTAAGATTATGGGGGAACCAATCAATAGAAATTCACTTTTATCCATATTTCATTTCAATTCGCTCCCCTTCGTCCAGTGACGAATGAAGAATGAGAATCACAATAAATTAATTTCCAACTTTAAGGATATATCGTATAACTAATACAAACTGTACACATACACCAAATACAAAAATAGACTACCAAAAAAGTAGAAAACTACAAAGTACACTCTCAACAAGCCAAAAAGGCTATATATCAGGAATTCAATTCTAGAAATAACGGCTTGAAAACAAATTACATTTTTACCTTTTTGCCGACCTATTAACAATGAACATGCTAAATCATACTATAGTTACTCCCAAAGTACGTTCAACTGTTATAAACAGAGACAAGTTCAACGTACCTCTTTGGCTTCTCTAGGGGAACATTCGCCAAGGTCTGAAACACCCCTAACAAAACCCAAGTACAAAAACAAGATTTGGCGATGATACCCGTATGTATCGGCCTTATTATAGCCAGGACGCATAATATAACACTTTGCCTGGGAATATGTGGACTTTTTTGTTTCGTCGAATAGCTGATAAACGTTTTGTAGTTATTTGTTAAGTTTTAATATTTTTTTAATATGTAGACCCATGAGAAATGCAGCTTTCTAGTCTTGAGAATTCGTAAGAGGAAAACTTGATTGGAAATTTGAAAAGTGTAACTAGCTATTTCCAACTCTATTCAAGAAATTTGTATAATGTTCAAACGGATGTATGCTTCACAGTTGTGAGTTTACCAATCAATGTGCTTTAATTATTCTGTTAGGGTGTTGAAAGGAGACCACTTTCGAATAATATTAAATAGGCTACGGCATTACACAAAAGCGTGCTACCTTTGGCATATTGCATAGTATATCTTCATAGTGCCGACTCACCCTTTCTTCATTCTCCTCGCCTGCATACTCCGAATTTCATGCCACCTATTCAGCCCAAGTGACCGAGTTGATGGAGATGTATTCAGCCATGGAGCTACCACCTCGGAGTCGGTAGCTCCATGATTCAACAATGTTATTACTATTATTATCTTTTGTAGAGACAATGATGTTTTAATCTGAGCAAAAGATGGTGGTTTGAGGGTGGTTTGAGGCTGGTTTCCAGGTGGGGACATTCGTGTTTCTAACTTATTAAAAACGAGAGATGGATAACATTGACCTTACCAGGACAAGTTATTTTAAGGTTTTCTTCACAGCTAGTACCTGCATCTTATTCGCTTTCTTTTCAATATCTTTTTGTCAAGCTTTCATTAATCAAACATTCACACCCGTCGCATCTCCTAATGTGCCAATCAGTCAGAGTAGGGCCCTGTATGCATCCAGTGTTCATTTACTGAGTTGCACAAAAGTGCATTTGTGGAAATGAAAGCAGTATTGTCACCTCAGCTCATGTGTTCAAACTAAATGAAGTGCGCACAATAGTCGTTAACATTTTAAAGTAATTATCTTCTCTGTTAGCATTACATCTACTTGGTGCCGTCTTGCTGCAATAATCATTTCAATTGAAAGCTTTACATGACAGCCGTGTCACTTTAAACACCTTCTCAAATACACCCTAACATTGTTTGTAGAGTCCATTACAGCGACTCCCATCTGTGGAAATGAAGTAAAAACTAAATGAATTATTTGAAAAAATGTGCTGTATGGATAGGAATTCTTATTATACTTAAATACAAAAACATCTTTTGTAAAGATTATCTTTATGATTCCAATATAAATTAACAGAAATAAATAATACTCTGCTCATAATCGACTTACCAGAGGCCGGAGTCACATACCTACTTATGCATAAAAAAGTTGAAAAAGTCAGACTTAATGTATGTTTCCATTTACCGGCAAGAACGGCAATATCAAAAACGACAGCAACGACAAATGCAGTGTATCTGTACACACATAACTGCTAAAATGATTGTTGTATGGACCTACGGTAAAAATACTGGACGCCGTTAAAAAGAAATTAGCAACAATTTTAACTGACAACTTCTTTATAATCGAACATGACAGATTGCGATAAGGACACAATTTTTTAATGAGAATGGAAAACGAAATGGATCGGAAAGAAAGACGTCAGAAAAAGACCACGTGGTAGGTGCACAACATTTCGCTAGATAGGAAAAAGAAACCCCCGGAGGTGTATTTTGCAGACTCGCAGATTACATATTAAATATCTTGCGTCTTATTTGGAAGATTAGCCTACCGTAATAGGTTTATCGCCCACGAAGGATAATTTGGTTTTCTGTCACGTTGGTACAGTCAAACCTGATAAGGAACACTTTAACTTTGCGTATTTACAATGTAAGGAGGTTCTTTCATTGTGATTTGCGATATAGGCCAACATTTCCGTTATGCAGAAAAACAAAAGAAAATATCTTAAATTACTACACTTAACCCTTTTTTGCAGGCCCGAGAAACTTATCGTTTCAAATGAGTTTTTCTGCATCAGTAGCTGTGTGTATGTATGTGTATGTGTATGTGGAAGATGGACACTTTAGAAAACCTTCCTCATAGAACAGTTGATTTAGCCCACCGTACCTTACACCAGTTTCATACAATATACACAACTAGAAGCCCATTTCAAGAGTAATTAAAGCCTTTAGGCAAATCAATGTACTGGAACCCCAAACAGCCCAATGATAATCTTACTTCATATTTTTCAAATTTATCCCAGTGGCCCCAATAATCTCAGATTACTGCCTCTGAGATGTTATTAAATAGGTCTGGGTTTAGTTTAATTATCTTCAGGATAAAAAACGTTGTACAAATATTAATATAACATGTAATACGAATGATAAACTTTCTGTAGAATTACCTTGTGCTTCCACGACTGATTGGACATTTTATCTGTTCTTAAAAATACCTGATATTCTTAATCATTGGTCAGAACGTAAGCGAATTGAATACGCCATATCTTGTAAGAAGATTGCTGCATAAATCTTCAAAACTTTCAAATATAGCTACGGGTTGGATAAGATTTTCTTAAAATTGGGCAAAAAGCAGGAAAGATAGTCATGGCTTCAAGACTCATTTTGCCGTCTTTTAACGTTCATAGCCCAACCCCTTCACTCAAGCAAGACTGACCTACAATTGTTGACCCCAGCACGTACTTTTACCCAGAGAACGATTGGAGTGAATCCTAAAAATAGTTAACGCTTTTGTTAATTTCTATGGCTATCTAAAAGACCTTCAGCGCAATGACTAAGCATACCTCCGAAAGCAATTTCTCTAAAGGAGCATACCACTTACTGTGGATTGTGCAGTTCTGTTACAGTAAGTGAAGTGCTAGAGTCGTAAGTCTGTTCGCTTTTATGAAAGGAATAATCAAAACAATGTACTGAAATCGGAACGAGTGTTCTGATGATAAGACTGAATGAAAAGGCACTGTGTCAACTAATTCAAAATATACGTGTTACACTGCAACAAGTGTACTGATAAGTATTTATATCCTCATAAAGTGTGAAAATTATACCAGCTTCTAATCTACTGTTAACTTCGGGAGCAAGATCTTTCCTTCCTGCATCATCCAAGGCCTTGATCAGAGTCGCAGGTGAAGCGTTTTTTCCCCTTTTCCGAATCCAGCAAAGAAACATTGCGTAAATGGTTTCCTGGATGTTACCTATATTGTCTTTTTCAATTTGGCTAAGGTGTGTATCTTCAAGTTTGAGTTCTCTGCCAACGGCTTTCCAGTTTTCAGTTATTTGTCCCGAGAGATTCTGGAAGGATAATTGATGTAGTGTTTCTATATATCTTGCATTTTTATCCTACCAAAATGCAAATAATAAGTAAGCAATAAGCAACCATTTGTTATAGAGCAGCTATTAATGTTGTATTTTGTGATGTGCGACATTTCCGTCCAAGGTAACTACATTTCTATTAACGGAGATGTAAAATTTAAACACATTAGAATTGTCCTTGCAATATTATGACAACGGTTTCTGCACTTCCCTTAATTTCATTGAAAAGGTACCTATCACACTTGCATCAGAGAGACCGAAATTAACTAAGAGACTTCGATAATCATAACTACGCTTTACATGCTAAGTTGCAACAAGGAGCAGTTTTTGTCCCACCTGAAATCTATGAGTAGAGATCTTTGATAAAATAAAATTTTATATATTTATATATATATATACATATACAGAAAAATCGGAGAGGTCCATATACTAATAAGGAAAGAAAACACAGCGATGAGTTTGAAATCCATGGTGGATTTAATACAGACGCCAATATTTCGTAAGAAACACGTTACATCGTCAAGGCGAAAATAGCAAACTGACAACACAGCCAGAGACGTTAAAGGTAGTAGAGCATGACAAAAATCAGAATAGCTTAAGATTATAGCTATGTACGTTCCTATTGAGGGTAGGTTGGATATTTTTAATGAATAGGGATTCCATTATTTTCCGCTTGTACCAAGCATTCTCAACGGCAAGGACGTTCACATTATCGGGACTGGGGAGTACATGGTGCGCTGTTTGGCAGTGGGTAAATATAGAGCTAAACTCTTTGAAACGATCGGTATTAACATGCTTCACAAACCTATCCTGAAGTCTAAGTTTCGACTCACCAATGTAAATATCCCTGCAGGATTGCTTGCCACATAAAATGTGGTAAATGCAACAACTGTTCTGAAAAATAGGAATCTTGTACTTAATCTGGAAAAGAAGAACCAACTTTACAACATTTAAACGAAACCTGTAACTCGGATTTGTTAAAACGAATAACTTACACATGGGCCCTGCCCCACCTAGAGAGGTAAAGAATGAATGTTCTTAAAAATTTTTCATCAAACTACCATATTGTGGCAGTATGTCTGACAAGATTAATCTAAAACGAAATCTGTAACTCGGAATTGGTAAAACGATTAAACATCTTGTGAATTGCTCGCCACATAAAATGTGGTAAATCTTCTTTTCCAGATTAAGTACAAGATCCCTATTTTTTAGAACAGTGGTTGCATTTACCACATTTTATGTGGCGAGCAATTCACAAGATGTTTAATCGTTTTACCAATTCCAAGTTACAGATTTCGTTTAAACGTTGTAAAGTTGGATCTTTATATATATATATATATACATAAATAAATAGGATAGATAGATAGATCGATAGATAGATAGATAGATCTAGATCTGCTGGGTTGCAAAGTTTTACATGGTCCAGCTCCCGGTTTCATTCATGGTATGCTTTAAATGCAAAAGACCTACAGCACCTCCAACTGATCTGCTAACGGCTTTCTTGGGGCTCCCAGAAATTATTTCCAACTAAGCGTGGGTGTTTTGGTATTTCGTTATCAGCAAAGTCATGAGGTGTTTAAATCTGAGGTGTATAAATAATTAAAGTTGACGAGAGTCGATGGTAAAGAATTGTTTGACTGAAGCACCACTTTCTTCACCATACATCAAACGTTAAAACGTTTTTTCACTGTGATAAACACATAAGTGTATATCAGGTTAAAAATCTCCCACACATTTATTTGGAAAAAGGAAAATTACACTAGTCTAGTTGAGCTCACTCTTCCTCATTTGTCCCATATCTAATAGAGAAGTGAGAGATACTGGTAAATATAGGTCAACCATTCCCAAACACAAGGTGCTCATCTCCACCTGCAATTATTCTATAATGGTAACATTGCAAAACTTTACCCAGCAGACTTCCTTAATCCGGAATGCAGTATCCTCTTCACCGTCTGTTGTATAACTTTTTAACTCCTGAAATAGAATCAGAAAATAAAATAAATAAATATTGTAAGAAAAACACGTTCCAAAATGTTTTTTTTTTTTTTAAATTCATTTCTGAGCAACTCAAAGCATCTTGAAATGGGTTTGATCTCAGAAAACAAAAGATTTATTGATGTTAAGTAATGAACAGGGACAAAAAGTGCACTTTTGTTTTGTGACAAGTTTAGAGTCAGGGCCGTAGCAAGCGGGGGGTGTGTGGGGTGTCACACCCCCAATTTTTTTTGTCACCGTCGGCAAATTTTCGGTCTGTCGGCAAAAAGGTGAGAGGGGAAGGAAAAGAGGAGAGGAGGAAAAGAAGAGGGAAGAAGGGAAAGGAAAGGGAAGGAAGGGAATGAAAGGGAAGACGGAGAATGGAAAGAAAAAAAAAAAAGAGAAAGAGAGAACGGGAACGTGCGGCCAGTCTGTTATCGGGTATTTCGATTTTCGGCTCTTCATCAAATTGGCCCATTCAAGTTGAAGTCCCGTCGGCAAATTCACCATGCAGGTGACGGCCGTATCAACGACTGTTGGTGTTATTAGACGAGTGACCGAGTCCGTCAGCATCTCGAGGAAAGAAAGGGAATTTAAGGCTTCCGAATAGGCGCGCTTTTCGGGTCATATGACCGGTGTTTTAGCCAGCCCTATTTGTGCGACAATGTCGCATAAACGGCGACAAATGTCGCTCAAAAAATCTGACAAGCAAATTCTACGCGGGTGTAAATTTTGACAAAATCAGCGTCACCAGAA
The DNA here is from genome assembly GCA_009936505.3 of Holothuria glaberrima. Lineage (NCBI taxonomy): Eukaryota > Metazoa > Echinodermata > Holothuroidea > Aspidochirotida > Holothuriidae > Holothuria > Holothuria glaberrima. The sequence continues at coordinate 9,954 of WURT03644963.1, read as the reverse complement.
TAATTTTACCAGTTCCTTGCTGTCAGCATATCATATTTGTCTGCTTTAATTGCGATAGAACTTCCTTATTCACAAGCCTTTATTTTTACCTCCGAGCCCCACTCCCCTACTTCCATCTCGAAGTTCAGAAAGTAGACTGATTCCGTACATTACGTCAGCTGCGAAATATTTTTATGTAGTAAAATATATGTCACCAAGATTTTTGGTTCCTCATTAGGGCAGAAATACACTCAAATATTGCACCATTTGCCATATAGGTACCTTTAAAATTTCAAAAATTTTCCATAGGGGAAGGGACACCCCCCGGCCGGCGATCACACGACATACTACATGGGCCCCCTTAAAAGAAATCCTGGGCACGCAACTGGAATGCATCCTGGTGTTTGAAAAGCATATTTTGAACGCTAATGTAAAGTCCTGGACACGTTTTTCCATTTTTGAACGCCGGACCCCTATTTGAACATTTGCCGTATTTGAACGCCTGACGAGTCCAGTGTTCAAATGCTGAAAGCATATTTTTCAAATTCTGAACTTCAGGTTTAGCTCCTGAAGTATAGTGGTATGACGGGAGGAATTGCCTAACACATTAAAATTATTGCATTGATTAATGTATCATGAACCAAAATATACTTATCCTGGGTTTTAATTTTTTTACCCAGAAATATGCTAAAACCTCAGAGATTCCGGGGGCTTTACCCCTTGACCCCCACCGGGGCTTTGCCCCTGGACCCCACTACGGGCCCTAAGGCGGGCCCCTGGACCCACCCGCTAAAGCTCGCGCTTCGCACTCGTTTTACGCATCACCAGATCTGTCGGCAAAATATGATCTTTACACCCTCCAAAGATTATACCTTCGCTACGCCCCTGTTTAGAGTGAAAGGTTAGCGTCATACCAGTGAAAAATGGAATGAAAAATGATTACTTTTGGACGATTTCTTCCATAATCTTCCAAGATCCGCCTGTTATTAAAAACTGTCAAGGACAATTATACATTCCAGTGTCGCTGTCTGGACTATTCCATTGTAAAACAGGATCAGATTAACGGGCAGAGTCATAAACCTTCAAGGTTTCTTCTTGTTATGGAAGATGCAATTAAGTTTGTCCCTCAGTCGTGAGCTGCAATAATTGAGGCAAAAATTCCTGTAATAAAGTGAAACAGTCATCTCATTACGCAATAAAACATTCCTTTGTGTGTAACTTTTAACACAATCGTCCAAAAGCAGTGATTTGTCTTTCCAAAATCATCCAAAAGGCGTAGGACGAAAATGCAAGACGTGAAAACGTCCTCGGAAATCTTCCAAAATCGTCCCATTTCTCACTGGGTATAGGCTGCATGCCAATAATAAATGAAACAAAGCGTAAAAAGAAATTTTCCCAAATGTTTTCCAGACGACCACAATGGCACATCCCAAGGTTTCTGAACTGCATATAATAGTTTCTCATTTTGAGATCTCATGTGATGTAACAAGTAACATACACATAACTCATACAACAGCCTACGAATAGTATAAGATCGATTCACAACCAGCTTTTGTTGCTCGGTCTCAAGGAACGTTAAATGTTTAACTCTGTTCTTCCGAAAAAAGTTCGCTCTAGAGTTATTTCATTTGTCATTTTTATTGGTAATTGTCGTTAGTCATGAAATATAAGACATCCATGACTCTGGCGAATCACGCCGATGTTTTTCATGAGAAATAATTTTCTACGGTAACAATTGCTTACAGGCTCTACACTAAGACACTTTGAAGTCTCTTACAAATACGATTGCCATGAAGTCAAATCGAAGTCAAAACCAGAACGTAAATTAAAAGGATTCCTGCCAAAAGGGTAATCATTGTCAGGTGTTTTTGTTATTTTGCTTGACGACGGGGGAAGGGGGTGCTTGGTGGTGTTGGAAAGTGCCGAGCTTTGTCAAGCATGTGAGTTGTTCAAAATTCCTGTTTCGAAATATCGCGTTTACAAGGTCTTAAATTTTGACCTATTGTGACCTCAAAATGAGTTCCGACCTCAACACAAACAATGAGAACCTCCGTATTAATATGGAAAAGCTACGTCTTAGGTATGGTAAGTAACAGAAGACAAAAACCGAACAACCAGAAAGCCTAGAGGCTTAGTGATTCCTTGTAAAAAGGAAATAAAAGGTATCAATCTTGTGCATCTTGAGTGATGGCATTTGCTAGCAAATTCCAAGGATTTTGCCTTTTCACCTCCGATGACGCCATGTAACTTTTAACATCTATCAAAAAGAAAGGGTTAATCTTCTGACAATAGGATATCCATAAGCCACGTATGAAAAGTATACACTCTTCCTACCTTGGGATGTAGTGTTTTCAAAGGATAGAGTTTTTGCAACGTGGTGACCCCACATGACCTCCAACCTCAACCAAAAACTGTAGTATCATTCCTCTTAATATGAGTAATTTATACACCACGTATGAAAAGTATCCACTATTCCTAAGTTGAGATATTGTTTAACACGGGTTTCAATTTTGTCCTCTGGTAATTTGACACGAGCTTCGACCTCTACCAAAACAATAGGGGTCATCTTCTGACCGTAAAACATCCATATACCAAGTGTGAAGAGTTTCTTTGCTTGCTAACTTGGGATATCCTGTTTACAAGGATTTCGATTTTTGACCGTTGGTAACCTGACATGACCTCTGTTCTCCACCAAAAAACAACTTTCTTCTTCTTCGTATATCCATATATGATCTTTCCCCTTCACCAAAACCCACTAAAGTGCTCTCTTAACAATGTCATGTAAAATCCACGTACCAACTATGGCAAGTATGTATCATCACTGTCCTAGAACATCGTGTTTACGAGGTTCTTCTTTTTTGACATCTGTTGATTTCAAATGACCTTTCACCACAACCAAAAAGAATAAAAAAGAACTTAATATGATGAAAGTCATTTATCAAGTATGAGAGGTGTTTATTATTCCTGTTTTGAAATATCGTGTTTACAAGGCTTTCGGATTTTGACCTATGGTGATCTAAAATGACCTCTTTTTCTACTTTAACAATTGGTTTTTACTTTCATAATAAATTCATCATAAATTCATATAATGACTGTGAAAAGCGCCATCATTTCTTCTTGAAAAATCATGTTTAGAAGTAGTACTCAAGGTTTTGTATTTTCCCCTGCGGTGACCTAACATTACCTATGATCTATTAAAGCAATAGCGGTCATGTTCTAACAGTATTGCACCCACACGCCAAGTATGAAAATTATCCGCACTTCCTACCTTGAGATAACGTGTTACAACGTTTTAGGTTTTGGACCCGTGGTGGCCTTTCATGATTTCTGACTTCCATTAAAAGTGATAGGGTTTTTCTCTTAGTATAGTTAATCCATAAAATACGAATGAGAAGTACCTATCTGTGCCAGCTTTTGAGCACAAATATCAAAATCACTTGAAAAAGAAAAGCTTTACGGCCAAAATTAAAACATAACCTCTACCGACTCAAAATAACCATCGATCAACACAAACGTTCAGAGATACATTTCCGTGACACGTTCCACATCCTCTGCAAATTTCAGATCCGTAGCCTTTAAATCGACAAAGAAAACACATTGGAAAGGCAAAAATCTCTGACAGGCTGAACGGCCTCGCCAAACCTGCTGTTGCGATCCCATGACTTTGACTAGTCTTCTATACAGTTGAAGTAAAAACCGAAATTTGGTGAGCCTATCAATGTTTCTTGTCACCAGATACATAGTGAGAGCAATGTTCGCTCCTCGAAACCTCATATATGTGAATTGTCTATAAAAGATACCAATATCTTGCAGATAGTGCTTTTCCCTGGAGAAATAAGTAAAGATGGTACCGCAATCTTAAGGACTGAGTCCCTCCTAAGGTAAGTTCTGTGTGTTTTCAGGTGTATTTTGATTTCGGTCATAATCAATGTCTGCATCCTTTATGACTCTCAAGGTGAGACAATACATGTGCAAAATATGGGCAGGAGTATGTGGCAAAAGGCTTTTCAGCAAGCACGTTTTCCTGCAGTGCACGTTTCGTGACCTTTTAAAGGTACAGGAAATGACATGACTGCTTAGTCAGTAACAGTTTTATCTTCCATGCCTATTCTGACCCAACTCCACCATATCTAAGATCAATAACAGCTCCTCCAAAGCGATACTAGTCCTAAAAGAGAAGTTATGTTGGTTCTTTATATGCAGATATATAATCAATGAGGTAGGCCTAGCTGTCAACTTTACACCGTGTAATTAAACGTCGGGCATAATTGCGATTTAAAATGTTGGTTCGGTCTCGATGAAGCCTACATGGAATGAACGTGTAGCTAAAACGTGGTTGGCTACCGCAGATACAAATTTGTAATGCCTTCAGTTCAACAAATAGGTTTCTAAAAAATCTTACCTCCAGTTGTATTTCCAACACGACTGGTTGAATCCCGCCTTCTTGAGATACTAAGAAGTGAACTATGGGTAACCTATGATCCTTTTTCTTGTTCTGGAACGTAAATGGACGCGAGTATTCAATGGAAGCAGCGATAGTTTCAAAGGTAATTTCCTGATGCATAGACTGCTACTTGAAATTGGAAAAAAATTGAAGGATCATATCACTTAATTTATAACCAAACAAATGAAAAAAAAAACTTATTTGAATATTGCGTACTAATCATTTAGTATGACAGCAGTGTAACATTAATCAATTTTAAGCGAAGAAGCATTTAGTGTTATTTATCGATTACTTTGTGACAAGTTTGAAGGAAGTCATAACATACTTACAATGCTTTTAATTAGCCTCATTGCTAATCTATTACTTTCTATAGTCACCAAAAATGTGAGAAAGTGTAGTTTATATTGGCATAAGAGCTTGTAGTTTACGATCCTTGTCTAATTCCTTGATATACCAGCCTCTCTTGAATGCACAACATGTATATACAACTGAAACCTGGATCACAACACCTGTAACCCTTACAAAAAAAAAAAAACATGGAATTTCCCATGAAAATCCCGTGGGAAATTTCCGTCGGGATTTTGGCCCACGGGGAATGTTCCCCCATGCGGAACGCTTCCCATGTGGAATACTTCTCAAGGGGAAATACTCCCCATGGGAAATATTCCCCGTGGGATTTTTTTCATATGAGGGGTAAAATATCATACTTTTCAATATCCATGGGCAAATCATGGGACAATGCCTGAGCACTCGATCTGCCAGGTAAAGCAGTGATGAGCTTTACCTGGCAGATCGAGTGCTCATCGTTGGAAGCAGCGATAGTTTCAAAGGTAATTTCCTGATGCAGAGACTGCGACTTGAAATTGGAAGAAAATTGAAGGATCATATCACTTAATTTATAACAAAACAAATGAAAAAAAACTTATTTGAATATTGCGTACTAATCATTTAGTATGACAGCAGTGTAACATTAATCAATTTTAAACGAAGAAGCATTTAGTGCCAGGTAAAGCTGGAGAAGTATATTCCGCCTGTAGTTAGTGTGGCTTCAATGGATTCCAATACTACATGTCACGAGCACTTAAAGAACAGAATGGTTATACTCCTTTGTCATTTTCACACCCTTTACTTTTAAGTTCATTGGTGCAAGCAAAATATATAATGAGAAGCAGTTATTCTTTGGTGGACTGAATGTTACAAATAGCTCCACATGCAATTTACAAAGTTGAATAGTTGAATGCCCCACATACAAAGTTTTCGATTTCCATGCTCAGGCGGCTAGACAGCTGTCTAAAAGTTCAGGCACAAATTTCCCACTCGTATACCAGAACCTCAGTGATGGTAATACATGCAGTACAGTCTGTGTTAAGTTTTCACAAAAATAGTCCATTAAGTTGTACCAAGCACTGAAAATTGAGGCCATCACATGCCTGCTTCAGTTCCTTGCAGAGTATAATTGTTTAAGCAGATTCCTGGCACCCCTTTAAGTGAAAGATATTTAAAGCCACTACATACAGCATTTTACCATACTTGAATGATTGCACAACTTTTTTCCTGGCTGTACGTATATGCTACTGTACACCACTGATATTTTGACTTTTTGCATCAACTATACACCATTCAACCTAACAGTACATAGTACTATCAGTCCAAGTTAGCTGTTTCTATGGAATGCACTCAGTGTACTCTGCAGCTGTGCATGTTTGTGTGTGTCTGTAGTCCAAACATTGGTGTTTATTTGAAAAAAAGTATACTATATTGCATCATGGTAGTTTAAAATACTGTGGATGATATACAGTAGAAGTGAATCAGTGGTGGTAACAGTAATGATATATAGCAGTAGTCTAGTTGGGTGTAATTTATTTCAATTGCTATTAAGGAGTACAAAAAAACAAGACAATTGCATACAAGTGTTGAGTGAGTAATGAATATTGTTGAAAATAGACCCTATCACTGAATTTCTGAATTATATAAGGACGTACAATTCCACATGGGTATAAGCTGTATTCATTACAACCTGCATTTACAACTTATCGAATTAAATGGTTAGCATACAGACATTCATCATGGGGAAGAATGGACACTATAACTTACTGCTTTGGTTTTTACAATTGTCAGTCAGGATATGCTGAGGATCAAGGGCTTTTAATTTGATGAGGAGAGCCTAAGGAAGAGACAATGAGGGAGCCTCCTATTTTGCTATTTTCCCGCATATGTTTAACAGATAGGCACAACTGAGGTGCAGTGTATCATAGTCAGGCCTTGCAGCTGATATGTCAGTTGATGTTCACATGAGCAGCGTAATATAGCGCGATTACCACACTCTTCTAAAAATCCTTATAAGTTTTAAGGACTTGAACGTGTAGGAATATCTTCTGCTGGGAAAACCTGTTAAGTAAAAGTAGGGGCTTGGGGGCTTTTTTGCTACTTTGGCTCATTAAAATCATGGGTCTCTTTTGACCAATGCCATAAAAGTATTTTGAAGGAAGACCCCCTTCCGATTTAGACCTGCCATGTATACTAACAAATGTCATGGAAAATTTCCATTTCCGCATGAAAAACTGGAAACTTACAGGGAAACATCATTCCTCATAAAATGTTACTATATACGATGGGGAATTACAACTTCCCGAGAGAAATGACTGAAACCCTGTGGGGATTTACAAGGTTCCCGAGGGAAATTTCCATTTGCTGAGAGAAGTTAATGGGAAATGGTGCATTTTTCATGGTGATTTTCATATTTCCTCTTGGGAAGGCATGATTCTCGTGTAAATCCGACGAGGATCCTTGAATTCCCGTGGGAAGTGGGCCACCTCCCGTGGGAATAGCATGGGTTTTTGGAGTTGCAAACCTGTCAATCAAATTGGCTAAAGACTCTCTCATTGGTTGTCTTTGAACACGTTTGCATATGATTAAAACCTAATGTTAAAAATATTTGGTCACAAATTTGTTATAAAAAATTTTAATCCTTAACTTCCCTGTCACTGCCGGCTGATTTGTGTGTAAGATGTACAAAATCTGTTACCTTGACATTTTATCATCAAGATGTAAGTAAGACTCAACAGGTGTGACAAAAATGATGAATGTCATGACTCAACTCAATAAGACCTTTTAAAATTTTTGACATTAACAAAGCGTCTACCTGCCAATTAAAAGATGACGTGTATGTAGAGCCAAGAATCAGGTAGACTAATGGAGTGAAATATCAGGCTACAGAAACTTGGTCTGAAATTGTAATTTACCATTGTGGTTTTAGCTAAACAGCGAGGAATGCTCGCGAAATCATTAGGATGTGTTTCTTACATTCATTTATGGATTATTCAAAATAATCTGTCAATATGTATGTAATATATAACGTCACAAGTCTGATTTAATCACGAACCATCCTCGTTAGAGCCTACCATATGGCCTAAACCCCTCCTTCATTTAGGCAAATTTCGCAATGTATTCCTTGTTATCTGGGTCGAGTTCAGTCCACCTAACCAGAGTCCGAGCCCAGAAGGATCCAAGACTGAGTCAAGTCCGATTCAAGAAGGTCTCGATTTGCAGCTGAGTTCTTATCTACTAGGATCAATCCCCAGACGATTCCAAGTCCAACTGCAAGATTGGAAGACGAAGGGAGTGGCTTTGCCAGAAAACCTTTAGCTGAAACCCAACTTATTTTTTTTTTATTGTTCCACGTGACACAAAAGCCCACTATAGTGACAATAGTACCATAGCCTTTCAGGGGGCACCAAAATTAAGTGAGGAGGGGAAAAGATCCCCAACAGGGAAAGGTTGCTGGGTTAGTCTAGTATCGCAAAGCTCCAACAGTGGGTGCAAAGAACACCTTGTTATGCCCAGATGTTGGTTTTTAATTGAAGGAAACTACAAGTTTGTATTTTGTATTGAAATTGGAAAATATGGGGTATTCGTTACGAAATTACATGAAAATTCAAGACATGGGCAAGATTACGGAGGGTTAGTGCACACACTTTTTTCCAGAGCTTGAAAAATAATAGAATTAGTAAAAAATGAGCAAAAGGAAGCAAGACCAAAGGGCTTTGAGAAAATTTTAATAGACTATTTAGATTAAATTTTGCATGTTAAATGAAGGAAATATTTATATCAAATACCATGAAATTGTTAGGAAGCTTTTTCTTAGCTAGCTTTTGCACGCACCCCTAGAAAAAAGTAAATAATACATTTGAAAATTTTTTGGCAACGTAAAATTTCTTTTAAAGCATTGGCGAAAGGAAGCAAGACCAACTTAAAATTTTTTATAGACTGTCAAAAAGGTTATATTTTGCATGTCAAATGAAGGAAAAATTATATCTAATACCATGAAATTGCTAGGAAGCCTTTTCCCGCCGCGCTCCGCACGCACCCCTACAGAAAGTAACTGATACATTTGAAAACTTTTTCTGGCCACGTAAAATTTCTTTTAAAGCACTGGCGAAAAGACGCAAGGCCAAATCAGCGAAAGGAAACAAGACCAAAAAAATAACAATAAGATTTTTAATAAACTTTAAAGACTGGATTTTGCATGTTAAATGAAAGAAAAACGTATATCAAATACCATGAAATTACTTGGAAACTTTTCTCGGTGCGCTTTGCATGCACCCCAAGAGAAAACTAACTGATACATTAAAAAAATTCTGGCAACGTAAAGAGAGCGGAAGGAAGCAAGACCAAAAGAATTACAATAAAATTTTTTATAGACTTTTAAGATTAGATTTGCATGTTGAATGAAGGAAACAATTTATATCAAATACCATAAAATTGCTAGTAAGCTTTTTCTCCGCGCTTTGCACGCACCCCCCAGAGAAAACTAACTAATACATTTGAAAGATTTTTCTGGCAACGTAAAATGAGCGAAAGGAAGCAGGCCGAAAAGAGTTAAAAGAAAATTTTTAATAAATTTTTAAGATTAGATTTTGCACGTTAAATGAAAGAAAAACATCAAACACCATGAACTTGCTAGGGAGCTTTTCTCGGCGCACTCCGCCCTCACCCAAAGAGAAACCTAACTAATAAATTTTAAAAAAATATTCCTGGCAACGTGAAATGAGCGAAAGGAAGCAAGACCAAAAGAGTTACAAGAAAATTTTTGGTAGACTTTAAGGATTAGATTTTGCATGTTAAAAAAAGAAAAAATCTACATCAAATACCATGAAATTGCTAGGAAGCTTTTTCTGGGCCCACTTCGCACGCACCCCCAGTGAAAAGAAAATAATACATTTGAAAAGTTTTCTGGCAACGTTAAATTTGCAATGGACTTTTTAGATTAGATTTAGCATGTGTAATGTAGGAAAAATTTATATCAAATACCATGAAATTGCTAAGAAAGCTTTTCTCGGCGCTTCGCATGCACCCCCTTAGAAAACTAACTGATACATTACAACAAATTCTGGCAACGTAAAATTTCTTTTAAAGCATTGGCGTCTCTGACGTTTATTGATTTTTAGGGTGCACTGTGTGTGTGCAGCAGAAGGATTTCAAAAGTACATTTTGGGTAAATTTTCAAACTGTCATATCTCGCTCAATATAGG
>WURT03644952.1:0-19580 GCA_009936505.3 Holothuria glaberrima | reverse complement strand
CTTTCTTTCTTTCTTTCTTTCTTTCTTTCTTTCTTTCTTTCTTTCTTTCTTTCTTTCTTTCTTTCTTTCTTTCTTTACAAATCCCAGTGAACTATTTCCACCAAAGCTAGGTGAAGGCAAAGCTAGATGCCGGGCATCAAGGGTTTTCATGAAGCAGTCTTATACCTTGAGTAATATTCGCAACGTGATGACTATATGGTTTGAATCTAAATTTACTGGTACCACAAATTTATTCCAAATTTACCTTTCTCTTCAAGCAAAATTCAGTTCGAAGTAAAATATTTGATAATTATCCTCTGAATTTTGAACTATGAAGAGCTTGGTGTTCTCTGATTGTCATTCAAAGTACCCCTCAAAGATCCTTGCTAGTTTTCCCATTATTTAATTCCTTGGACATTCGGGGAAATTTCCTATGGGTCCTACCAAAATCACACTGAACCACGCCAAGCCTGGCAGTCCCTGGTCCCCTATCCGTTCGCAAAGAACTCAACTCTTCACCTTAGCTTGCGGAGCTGAAGAACTTCATCGTCGGGATTGTAGCCTTGTTCTCTTCACTTGCGGACACTTTCAACGTCTCTGTATTGCAGGAGAAAGGGAAAACTCCAACCAGAAGAGCGAAAATGTTACGCGCCTCGCGCACACCTAAAACTGATACCATTAAGGTATCTGTGGTAGACTTAAAATATCATCCCCTGTGGTTCCCACAAACTTTATCATATAGTGGTAGTAGACTACAAATCTTCTTCGGTGCTCCTATATGGGGTGTCGGTGCCCCCCCCCCCACCACCCCATATCAGAATTTCTGGCTACGGGCCTGACCATGAGTAAGTTAAGCTATTACTAGAGTTTGTGGGTGAGACTGAATGTTTACTTAGTGATCAAATTTATTTTCAGTCCATGTCATGTTGAGGTAATGTAAACACTTTGTTTTTTATACAGTAACATTTTAAACATTCGTTGAACTTGTTTTAATCTTCGTCTGGAAATAATTAACTTACAAACTAGCACAAAAATAGGAAATTTGATCATGGAAGTGTAACGGCCTTGTTCTGCACACACGCCCACTGTCTCATGGCCTCATCCTTGCAACTTGTGCCCTTGTTATGACTACGATGACAATCTCTTTCACAGTCACTGAGTTTGAATTGCTGTTGAAATTAAATGAGAAAAAAACTTTGTAAATAGCCGAATGGAGTACAAACCCGCTAGACATTTCAAGTGTACAAGTAACGAGCCTGCGCAGCTGCATCCTCTAAGTTGGAGCAAAATCCTATTCAAGATCTGACTTGTGAAAGAAAGTCGGACAACTTTTCTTGCTCAGTACAGGTTTTCTCAAGCAAAAACGGCTGTCCCCTTAGAAAAACATATTCCGTCGGTGAACTATGGACTAGACCGGCATTGCTGTTTGTTGCTATGAGTACAGGGAGCCGGGAGGGTCTTCCACATCTCTTTTTTGAGAAGAAATCTTGACCGGTCAAGCTTAAATTGGACGAAAAGAGACTTAAAATTCTACTCAATATCTAAAAGCAATGAGATTGTGCCAAACATTGTGCGGTAGAGATTTCGGTAGAGGCAGGAAAAGGAAGACACCTAAGATTCATGATACTGACGTAACATCACAAGACACAAGCAGTTGTTCCAAACTTATTTTGAAACTACGGCTAAATCTTACAAATATTCTCCTCTTCCCTTACAGAATCTTTCATGATATTTCAAAACATAAATATTGCATATTCAAGGTTTACCAAGAAGTAAGTCTGCCTGAATTTCACAATTCAGTGAGAAACATATTGTGACATGATTCTCAAGAGCTATTAATGACATAGGAGACCTGGGTAAACTAGTCCAAATTGGGGTGACTGCATTTCCACAAGTGACGTTACTTACAAAAAGACATGCAAGATCATATCGCTCTACAGTTGAGGCCTTAAAGACGAAAGGGTAAATCATGAGTCTTAACCTGAAGCTGCCAGGACTTGACGGGTCTGGTAGGCTAGCGAAATAACCCATTGGTAATAGCATGTTTGACCTGCAGCCTAGGTCCTGAGTGAAGAAATTTCGTCTTTGGTTCACTTCATCCCATTCATTTTTCATCCCCGATGCCGACATCTTTATAAATTATTTCATTGCAGGGTTTGGACTATACAAGGAAAATATTAAAATTCCGCTATTATTACTTTTATTATTTAACGAATAGATGCGCGCGAAGCAAAATTGCAATTTTGAGAACATTTTGTGCAATTTGAGTCGTATGTTTGACAGCGGGTCCTCCTGTTTAGCCTATATCGACATGCGTGAAAGGTGTATTTGTGCGTCATTTTTTGCATACCCAAAATCTCGTTGGGGGCACAAGGGGGAGGTACAGCCAATCTTTTAGGGCACGTGTCTCCCCCCTGGCGACGTCACTGGTATTGTCTACTGTATTCGATTTACTTTCTCAACAATCACTTTGTTGAGATGTGTCACACACGTTTCGCTGAGATTGCTCAACTCTTAATGATGCGATTAAGACTCAAAATTATACTAACTGAACTAACATGTCTCGACAATTGAAACAGTCACCTCCAGCTTATTTTAGTTCCAACACTTTGTTCCATTATCTGTCGTATTTTGTAACATTATCTGTCATCACGCTCAGGATATATATAGCTCAGGATATCCGATCCTACGCTACCTTAACTTCAAAAGGACAAACTCCCTCTGTACAAAAAAAATAACCTTGTTACCTGGGGACATACTTTTGCTCACATTGAACACAATGACATGACAACATGATGAAAACTTGTAATTAGTGTCACAAAGGAGACAGTTGCTACTTTATGATTAGCCTACTCTTAGCCGCGTATTCCAAGACTTGCCTCAAGCCTGTCGTTTAGCTTCAACACACTTGCATATAGCCACTATCGCTTGTGAGAGTCCGATAGAGTGTATAATTAGTGAGTGTGTGAGAGCTAAATGAGAGAGGCTTTGGGCAACTCTAGCATATACCTTATACTGACAGCTATGTGCAAGAAAACACTTGTTTGACAGAATAGAAATAGGCATACAAGGCCTACGTCCAATAAAGCAGCTGTTACATAAAACCTGCTACTGTTATTCGATGCACGCCGTGATAAAAGGATGCATCACTGGGATGAATGGATGCACCGACTGTCCCGTTTATGATACCACACCGTACCAGGCCTTTGATCTAGTGCGGTGTGGAAGTATGACATTTTTATGAGTGTCACGACTTGTATTTTTGTTACCGCTCAACCACTGACGACGCTTATCTTTCATCAAATATCGACTGACCCAATTCTCTTTTTCAGATAAGGCCATGTTTAATTTAACCGCAAATGACATTTCCCAATGACTAAAAAGTAACTGTAAATTCTGACTCGTTTGCACGTCATTAGAAATTTATACTAGACAACTGATAGTGGCCCTGGTCGTTAAACCTTTCTCGAACAGAGATTAACTGCAAATTCCTTTTGACATTAACGCACCTCTCACTAGTTTCGAGAGTAGAAGAAAATCAACAAACAGGTGTTTCCTGCCAGCAGGTAAAGGTCTTTATCCGTAATACACCTCTTCGTGACAGCTTGTCCAACCTAATTCTACAAGTTGTAGCCAACCGAGTACTAACAGACTTTAACCTCGAGGTTTAGAGCTTTAGAGCAAACTACAGGAAGCGCTCGGTGATTCATACCGTCATATCAAAACAACAAAACGAAAATTGTCAAGTCAACTTCTTTTTGCTAGGCAAGTCCAAAAGGCTGCTGTTTTGTCACGGTCACTTGCATCAGTTTATTAGTTGAGAAACTACGCCGAAGATGGCCGATGAGCAAATACTATAACCAACAGAAGGAGCAAGGGAAAGTCAATGCTAGGGACAAGGAAAATCATTTTAACTTTAGAGAGGGGGGACTGCCCCAACTCTTTGTCTCCAAGAGGTTTGCCAGTACATCCGCTGGTCTTTTCGGGGCCTAGGTTGGTGCATTCGCAATTCTTTTCTTCGCATTCTTTGCCACGCTGGTAGAAGTCGAATGTATCCAGACTAATGGCGGAGCGTCCATATAGTCGGGTGGTCGTTCGCCCCCCCCCCCGGGACTCAAATCGCCTGTCGGTGCTCTTTTTAGGTTTTAACCGTATTGAAGCACAGGGTATCTACCTACTTCAAAAAGGTGTTTCAGGCCATTTTCGCCGCTCTGACCGAATTCCCCAACTCCGCCACTGATCCAGACCATCACTAGCTGCGTTTCCAACCAGTTATTTTCATATTCACAAATTACTTCACCTTGTTGGTGACATATGGTAATGCAATGCAAGGCGATGTTACAAACTTGCGTACGCTGGGTAGATGTTACTTTGCAAGTTGCATCACATGACACTAAAAACGTTTCTCTGGGAACTCAGATCCGTACTGCGGAAATGGTGATTAGATGAGGTTCGTTGAGACTTACACCAAAGGTGTACGCTGGTTTGATTTTGAAGTTCAGACCACCCAGTCATTAGTTTGGACAGAACCGAGACTACCCGAGACCGACCAAGTTTTTCAGTCCCTGTAAAACATACGCATAAATGCAGTGTTTAAAGGGAAAATGCATCCTTCATTTGAATTAGTGTACCCGGCCCATCACCTTAATTCGGGAATGGCTCCTATCAAATCATGTGACAATATTTTTGTTAGGCTACTTATTTTTTAAATTTATGCAAAATAACTCCTTGGTGTAACTATAATATTCAATGATTTTATACAGTAACATAATGAAAGACACTTGTTAGCATAGGCATACGAGGCGGGGGAAGGGCAGATTGCCCCCCCCCCCAAAAAAAAAAAATCTGACGTCAAAAATTCGGGCAGGGAACAACAAAAATTCGGTCACAGAATAGGTGAAATGCCGGCAGAGATGACGTAAAAGTGAAAAGATTGCCGGAATTTTCTACTGAGTTCTCCATTTCTTGATCAAATGCCCGAAAATGTGCAAAACTTTTCGCGCATGTGGTTTGGTGGTCTATTTTATTCACTTGAACTGCAACGAGATTCGGGCAACTTTTTGAGATTCGGGCAAAACATTTTCTGCTTCCTCAAATTGGAAAAGTCCTGTACGCCTGTGCTTGTAAGCAAAATAAGAAGAGATGTATAAGATTTAGCAAATTTTAGAAAATAGGCGTAAACTTGGGGCTCTTGCTTTTTATCTTTAAGTATACCGTGACCTTTTTTCAGCTTTCGCGACAGGGACGGTCCTTGCAGTTGCATTGTATACGTATGATCCCGATCCAGCACGCATGATTCATTTGGTAGAACCTTCCCAATATGTACTGGAAAGAAGGAGGTTAAAAACGACAGAAAAGGTAAGAGAAGTTTTCATTCTACCAGACAAAGCAAGACTTCTAAGCTGAGGTCGTTCACTTCGATTAATCTTACCCGAAACCGGATATGAATTTCGTTATAACGGGTTAAATTTTATTACACGTGTTCACGTGTATCTTGGCGTCTCAATTAATCCCCTTTTTATACATGTCACCAAGAATTGAGGTTTCACAAATTATCATGTCTGTTTTGAATTTCATTTCTATAAATTAGTTCACATGGCTGGAAAATCGATCACACTTAGGCCGATGTCCAAGAAGTCGGAAGTTGGTGTTTGAAGAGTAACAGCATCAACTTCCTTTTGAAGAAAACAAACTGGCCCTGATGAAAATACAAATCTGTCTCTTAAATCCTGTTCCCCGTTGAAGTTTGTTCTGTGGACGAAACTAAGTGTCCGACATAAAATCGCGACATAGGAAATTGTACTTTACTTCGACGATGATCAACCAAATGTGGAGGTGTAGTGTGCTTGGTCTGGTCTGACCGCGGAGTTATCCGGGGACGAAAAAGATACCTAATGCAAAGATGTTGGTAGTGATGCTGCAGGAGGGGGAAGGTCACGGTCAGTAGAAGAGATTTGTGTGAAAACATGAGGAGGGGGTAAAGGGCCCTTGAAGAAACGGTTACTTGTGGGAAAAGTGAAAGTTAATAGAAACATCTCCATAAAGTGGAGGTATATCTTCCACCCCTGGGCACAGGATTTTCGTCAATGTTCAAGGCTGGAGCAGGGTAAATGCCCCACATTCCTGGAAGCTTTTGAAAAAGAGACTTAAGACTGGATACACTTGTCGCATGGAGACGTTCTGTGGCGAGACCGGGTGCTTTTACTACATTTCTGCATCATTATTTTCTACATACAAGCTGAAAGGGTTGCGACCAGTGATTTCACTTGTTCATCCACGACTGGATGTTTGATGCGCCTGTAAACATAAAATACATCAAGACCTAACAATAAGTGTCCCAGTTCCATAAACATCAGTCATAGGTGTATTAGGCAGGGGGAATGGCTAGCTAGGTGCTGCATCATCCCACCCACTGCCCATCGCCCTTCAGACAGAAAAAAATCTTTTTTTTGGGGGGGGGGGGTAAAATGTATACTTTTTCAGGCAAATATGCATTGAATTTTGGGGAAGATGCATTGCAACCAACCACCACCCCACCCTCCATTAATAGTCCCGTACATTCATGACGTCGATTGAACAATGGCTAAGAAGCTTTCAAAAAAACTATTCACAGACCTACAGGCGGAACTAGCGATAGACAAGCAGGTAGGCAGCACAAAGACAGTGTAGTTTGAGGGCCCTTGATCGCCAGCTTGGCTGATATAAGCTAAGCAGGGTCAGTTCAACAACTACATGAAAAAACACAACACATGAGCTACCAAGATGATTTGTGTTCGATGTTTCCCAATTTCATCATGAGAAATATAAATTTCAACACGACCATACCATGTATACACCTCAAGAAAACTTCACCTTCATTTTAATATTCAAAGAAAATAGATTCAATCTGCGATATAATAAACAATCTTAACATCTCTAACTTTTAAACTACTCATAAGCACTTTTTAAGAAGTCGTGTGAGCTTACCCCCAGCCCATCGCAGGGGACAACCAGTTGCTACATCTCACCCTACAAGGACATGAGAATTTGCATGGTTGAGAAGTTTTGTCTAGAGCTAGTAAATTTATCATCAAAGTCACTATCAGCTTTTGCTGTAAGGACAGCGTGGCAACACCATTGACGCATTCCTTGAAAAGTACAGAACAACAGTAATTTGTTGGTAAACTCAACACTTGGCATTATTTCTTGTCTAAATGGTCATTAGTTTCTTTAAGCCTTGAGAGGCACTGTTAAACTGTTAAGTACGATTATTAGAAAGTCTGACATCTAGAAAAACGAATATGTTCTTTAAACTCATACAAAGTGTTTGCCATACAAAGCACAAAACCCGTCTGAATAACGTCCAAAATTACATGACAAGGAGAGTAAGCATCACCTGTAGAATAACTTTGTTCATAGTTAAATGTACTTTGACTCGGAAAATACTTGAAATCAAATATTAATGGTACATTCGTTATCACTGAGAGATCCAGTTATGGGCTAGATGATACTACAAGGTTGACCCATAATATAATGCAAATGAATTACTGACTAAATGGTATCGCCTCTCTACAGAACTAAGATTTGTGCTTCTACATGCTTAGTCTTCTGCAATTCTTTGAGCATGGCAATATCCTTCCAATAAGTTGAAAATTTTACTAAGGACTCTATAATCTTAGAACAAATACTTTGAAACACCGCTGCTCCCATATACCATATAATAGAACACCCCCTCTCCCCCAAACAATGTTTGACATATGTGTCCATTTGCTCTGCATCATTTCTTTTTTTTTTTGGTGGGGAGGGGGGAATGCGACATTGTACTGGGGGTGTGAATAATGGCTGCAAGTGTTCCAACAGACTTCTCCAAAATTGTTGATTGCTGCCCTCACTGCATCCTGATTACTCAGTACTGTTAAAATATTTCCTACCTTTTAAACTAAAATAGCTTTGATTAATTCAGTCTGGTGGGTAAAATCTGTAAAAATTCCATTACCTTAATCCCCTTTCAAAGCAACATATAACTTACATCTATATATTATGAAATGTGACAGCCCAGGTAGTACCAATTTTCAACTCTCCCCAATAAAATCTCCCTTTAATACTGCCAATGATATTGTAACATGTACGAAATCAGAGTTTATCGATTTGTAATTTCACCCTCACTTAATGCAACATGAAGTGGGAGAGGGAAAGGGCAACGAGTAGATATATGAGATGGGCTCTTCCCCCACCTGCACACCCCCTCACCCCATTATACCTCTTGGCTGACCAGTCCCAGTCAACCTCCCAGAAATTGACGACCTTGTCCTCATTTCAGCTCCAAAATCAAGGAATTACTTGATCATACACATGTATAACTTGTACACATACATATTCATGTATGACCTGCAAATACTTATGCTTTGTCCCAAATACTGGTGGGCATTCTTGTGAAGCTAAACTATCATGTATAGGCAACACGCAATTCAAGTGTACTAAAGTGTTCAGAAAAAAGCCAGCAAATGTGAATTTAATACTAATTTTTATAAAATCATTGTAGTTTTGACTTCCAGAAACTTGTGTTTCATGACATATTTCATTAATTTTGTTCAGTTTCACCACAAAACAGGGAAGAAGTGTACAAATGGCACTCAATCGTTTCCAACCAATTAACAAACAGTTCAAACACTTAATGTAGTTCTGATATGCCCTACACTTAAAAATAAGTCACATCAAAATGTTCCATTGAAAACAAAGAAAATATAGAAAAAAGATAGAAAAAAGTCCATTTTGAAATACTACAAAGTAAAACAGTTATGCTTTTTTGGCTTTGTTGACTATCCACTGACTTTTATAAGAAAGGTTTTTCCTTCCAAAAGTTTTGAAGCATAAAACACATCTTTCAAAAGTGATGCAAAAAAATTAGGACTTAGTCTTCAATGGTAAAGGTTTTAAGTACTTTCAGCATATGGTTGAGAATTTACAAGTTTAGAATGAATGGGAAGCCTCTGGCTGAAAAAGCTTTCTGATAGGAAAATTTTCAGAAAACTTCGTGACCTTTCAAGAAATGAACTACAATAGAAATGACAAAAAGCAAGTAACTGAAATAAGATTCCTTCACAGTAAAGGAGGAATCATACCATTTAAATTTTGTGAGAAAATTGATGAAAGACCAGTAATATCATACCAGGAAGGGTCTAAGAGCAGTAAAATAAAGGGTCACTGATGAAATTTGTTTTAAGATAACTGACTTAGGAACCGAAAACAACACTGTAATCTTTCCTTATATTACACAGAATACATTTCATAAGCGCAAAAAAGGAAAAAAAAAATTAGGCAAAAAAAGAAATATATACATGGCCTGCCCTTTAAGAAAGTGAATATCTTGTTTTTTTTTTAACTGGTTTGTTAATTTTACAATTCCCATACCACTACACTGTAACAGCAGTAGCATTTTTCAATAAATATCTGCATCTTTTGCCAGCAAAGAAGCACTCAACTACAGGCATTTCACTGTGAAGAAAAATTTAGGATAAAATACACATTGTACATGGATTTAAAAAGGACCTATGCAGTCTTTACAAAATTCTGAACTTTTAAGTTGATTTTCACAATTCTGGGATTTTCTACACCTGGGGAGTGAGAGTAAAATTCCATGGCATGGGAATCCTGATTAATGCAAACCGCATCCAAAACTCATGTTGCCACCGGATGACTACAATATTCAAAGGAATGAATTTTTGCTATCGTCACCAATTATTAGACATACCTTTGATATTCCTTTTTATTGTTGATACCTCCAAATGGAATTTTTAACAGCTTTGTATACTTTACCCAATATATTGCAACATCTTTTAGTACATATCCCACCAATCATGATATCATGTTATGGACTGGGTGAATATCCATGGAAATACTACCCAAAATACTGATGATGACTAAATCCCACAATGGAATGCACTTCCTTCAAAGATGTTGGTAGGGTTAAGAAACTCTTCTTTATACAGGAAGGTATTCACCCAAATAAATACTTTAGTTACTAGCTGAGCAAGTTAGTCTGATCAATTTCAACACATCACTTTTGCCAACATAAAAAGCTTTGCAAGGGATATTCCAATCCAATATTTTGACCCACATCATTTTCATCCACAATAGCTAAGGTCAACCTTAAACAGGATCTTAAATTTCCCATTTCTATGGCAGTGAAAGGCA
The DNA here is from genome assembly GCA_009936505.3 of Holothuria glaberrima. Taxonomy (NCBI): domain Eukaryota; kingdom Metazoa; phylum Echinodermata; class Holothuroidea; order Aspidochirotida; family Holothuriidae; genus Holothuria; species Holothuria glaberrima. The sequence continues at coordinate 9,428 of WURT03644952.1, read as the reverse complement.
AGACACATCTTGATCACATTCTGACTAATATCTTTGGTTGAACCTCGACTTCTGACCTTCTTTTCTGGGAATACTTCACAAATATTTCAGATCTAAATTTCACCAAGCATGTTATGACATCATCTACATATTTAGAACAACAGAAAAAAATTCCATTCTACCAATATCCAGGTCAATTTGCAAATCTTAACCCAAATAGCCTGAGCAAGCAAAAATTTCTCCATTAAAATGTACTTAAAGTCTAACATTTTATAAACATATGTAACAAAGCTTGAAAAATGCATCCAAATGGTACAACTTCCATCTTTACAGGACATTCTTGAGCCGAGATATAAAAAGTTGAAGCTTATTCACTCCATTCTAAATGGTAGATTGTGCAATAATTTGTGATGTCATTCTTGTACTACTCAAAGAACCATCACAAATCATGCAGAATTGACTATTTCAAATTAGGTCAATAAATTTCAACATTTTATATTTCAGTAATGGAGAAAGCTATGAAAATGGATGATGGATGAATGAAATCAATTTTCCAACCTCCAAAATATATCTTCTTGTAAATCTAGACTATAGGTCCACCTTAATAACATTTAATCACTGAAGCACTGTCACACAGAGTGATAATTCCATCTGCAAAGATGCAATTTAGTCTTCAATTGATACCAGCTGGCTGTGACCTTGATAGAAGTCATCACAGTTACAGGAAAAGCAAGCTATCATTCATTAAATTCCAACAAACATCTCTGATAAAAGATCAAGAAGCCTCCTTTCAAGCGTCACATTCTAATTCGTCCCCATTATTTTGACCTTCACACTTCAAAAACAACAGAGCTTCAGCCAAAATCATCAAGCACAACATACTTTGCCACAACCACTGTGCGGCCACTGAGACTGACCATTGACCCCAAGGGGTTTGGTCCTCTCTCACAAATTTACATTACTCAGCCAATAGCCTTCTTCAGAAGTTGCTTCTTTCTTGTCAAACCTGATCTGTGCTTTCCAAATTATTATCTGCATAGAACTTTAACAGGATGTCAGTTATTTTTTCAATTGCTAATCCGCACTCTGACAAGTCAGACAAGACAGTCGGCAAGAACTCCTCCTTCTCAATGTCCTCCTTGTTGACAGCGATGAACTGGTGGAAGTCGTCGATGTATGGCACTGCTTTTACTGCTAGCTGTAAATGAACAGTACAACAGAAGTTCAATCCTTCACCTCTTGATATTTCATAAATCACAAAAAACTTTCTCTGTTACCACTGCTATGGCCTTACTTTTTTTACCATTTATTTAATCTCACTGTTTACTCTTTAACATGTTTTTCTGAGAAAATAAACATCTCATTTTAAATTCAGTAACCCTTTCTCTACCCTAACCTACCCTGCACTACCCATTGCTACTTGGCCCGACTCTGCCTTACCGTACACCACCCTACCCTACTGAACTGTACCCTTCCCTAAAATACCCTTCCCTATGATACCCAACCCTATGCTACAACACCTTAAACTATACCATACTCTCCTCTTGCCAAGTGAATTCAAGGCCCACCAGGTCAACAGCTGTGTGGGGTAATCTACATTTCCCTAAGCTGACCTTTTTAGTAAGACAGAGTCCAAATTTGACCTAACTGTTGAGTATGTATTGAGCCACTTTGATGTTAAGTTGTAATTTATATACCATGTTTCCCTCACATTCATGGTCACTTAAAATTTTTCGATACCTGCCCTTAACCACTAATATAACACTATCATAACAGATGTATTGTGGTTTTGATGACTTTGGTACAGCATGCATATTCATATGGATTGATTATGGAAACTTGCCAAATTTAACTCCACCTTCCAATGGCTTACTGTCATCGAATCTCATAAAAGGAAATCAACTATACTTCATTTACCCATAGAACAGGTTGTGACTCAACAATAACATGAAATTATATCATTATAAAATTATTTTAGGCCACTATTCAGTAACCACAAATATGAAAATAGCAGGCTTTTAAATTACAAAAGGTAGCTGACCACATCATTTCTTTGTTAATGTTAATCTATTCTACAATTAGATGACTCATTAAAAAAAAAAGCTAATACAAAAGTAACAGACTTACACACTGTTCTACTGTTGTGCCACAATAGCAAAAATTTGTTTGCATATTACGCATTTGTGACTCACCAGATGCACACACAAAAAGTTTGAGTTTCAAATTTAAAGTTTGTACTTAGCAGGCTGACAGGAACTCTCATGCATTTAATATTTTTAATTATTTTTAATTATTTTTTAATTTTATAAAATGTTAAAAGGAAAAAGGAGCAAAATATAATGAAGAAACACTTACAGCAAATATTCCCCTTACTACCCAGCCATGGTAACTTTTTAATGATTTAGTGTATGCATTGTCTGTGAGAAAAAGTGGAGAAAATGATAAAATTTAAAACAGAGCAAAAAAGATATAAAATACACAGAGAATATATCAATGTTTGATCATGGAGTTATTACGAATGGAGTAAAAGCAAAGTCTTTGTTACTTGGTGTGATTGCCTGACCCCAATTTTCACCCTTTAATCATATTCTCACCATCTTTATTACTCCATTAACGTCTAAACCTATAACCTTTAAATTTCTTTGTCCCATTGTCACACGTAATTCCTTTGAAGTTCCATCATTTGTTCCAACAAACAAGACCCCTAAGCTTTGCTCGTTTAATAAGAACGACGGTTATCCAGTTTTTCTCATCAAAAAATTTAAATGAGTTTTGCAAAAGACAATGTGCAGTTGATTAATTCACATTAATTTTAATAGACAGTAGATTGATATATATTAATTACACAAAACTGATAATTACTGAGATAATCAGCCTATCACCCCCTTCCCTCACTTGAGAAACTACAAACCAAACATATTACACGATCTCTACGGAAAAAAAACCAAATGTAGCTGGCTTTGAACTTAACATCATCTTTTACTTGCATACAAATCTAATATGCACCTGAATTGGCTCAAAACAGGAGAGATGCAAGTACACAAAACAATGAACTTACTTGATACAAGATTGAGGTCAGTTGCCCCTCCACTAATTTCCTTAAACATTTCTTGCATAAACTGTAGTGATCTGAAAATTTAAAAGAGTTAAGAATTTTCTCGATTAAAAGGCATCTGTCAAAGGCATTTTACAAAATAACATTATGCAAACTCCATGAAACTTTTGTTTTGAAAGCCTCAAACAGAAAACACAAAACATGTACCTCTAGAGGAGTTCTGTTAGGTACATTCTCAGAAGAAATGACAAACTGAATGTGACCAACTCTCAACTTTCCAAACTATACCATGGGTATGTTATACCTGGCTCCAATTCTAGACAAGCTTAAAAAATAGACTCTCTGTCCATCCCCAATCAGTAAGGCTGTGAACATTTAGCAAAACGATTAAACTTTTCATTGCAAAATTTCGAGATAGTTTGTTGATTAATTGTGATTATTTCCTATGTGGTATGCAGAAACTCTGGGTCTATATTTTTGGGGCTACTATATTAACTTTCATGGACATGTAGTACTAAATTGTGTTTAGGTAAGATTGACACAAAAATAATGGGATTCACACATATATGGTAATAATGAAACAGAAGTAAGTTGTAAAAAGGTAAAATGCACAACAAATGGGCAAACTCACAAATGTTGAAGTGGATGATAAAAGGGGAAAAAGCCACTTAAGCAATAAATTGCAAAATCATTCTACTAGCTGTAACTGTTTATTCCATGTGCCATTGTTTTGTGAATAATCACTACATGGTCATAGCCCTATTCACCAGAACAAATTGCTTTCAAAGATATCAAAAGTGTAACAAAGAAATGTCTGGACTAGAAACAAAGTATAACACTGCACACCGCCTAAAGCACTACCATTAAATCTCACCTCCTCAGCCACATTAAGGCATCCGTAGCTGAATTTTTCACAGTCGTTGTGTTTGTATTCATTTCTTGCTGGACCATGTCTTGTAATGTTCCAAATGCGTCTGGATCACTTTTGTACTTTTGTCTAATTTTCTGCATGATTAGTAAAAAGAATATTCCAAACTCAAGTTTAAATTTTAGTAAATTTTAGAGACAAGCTTTTTAATTTTCTGGTGTAATTTTCTTTCAAGATATACATTCAATGAACAGCTGACATTGTTACAATTTCAAACTTCACATTGGTGATCAATGTCTCTTTTTATTATTTTCAACTTATTGCTTCCAGCTTGGACTGGATAAGAACTGAAATTAATAGCTTACTTTAAGCATTATGTGAAGTTCCAAAATTGTAATGTACATAGGCTAATTGAATAACATTGAATATAAGAATAGCAAATTGCATGTAAAATTTTCACTTTGCCTTTGAGTGGGATATAACCCTTCCCACAAAACTGCACACTGACTACCACAGTACTCAATGCTTGCAGATTTAGTCTTAAAAGTAAAAATGATGTATCTGAAAATGCCCATAGAAAATAAACAGAAATTCATGTTGCAATGAAATTATTTTAGATTCAAGGCTCTTCACCCCAAGCTGGTTATCTTCAAGTTTGGCTTAAGACACAGGTGTACTCCATTCTTGGCCACACCCTGTGAACAATCCATGCACAGTTTAATGCCTTGCTGGAGTAAACTTTTCCAAACATTCATCTCTACACATCAACAGGAAAATCTCACTTACCCTAATATTACCATTTATATCCATTTTCACAGGAGCAAAGGCTGTGGCACCGAGAGCATCTTAAATGAAAAAGGGAAAGAAAAACATACAATTTCATCAAAAATTTGACCATCCTTATAAAAGGTCACAAATACACACTTCTTCTGTCTGCATCACATGTAACAATGAAAACTACCAATGTTATTTTATAAAGAAAATTTGTGGTTGATTAATCAAGCAAGTTTCTGCAACAATTTTCATGATAATCATTTCACTTGATAAATTACATTCTTTAAAAGGTCATGGGTAAGCTAATCATTTGAAAACATTTATAAAACGACTTTCAAAATGTTTTGCCAGATGGTTAGTCATTTCTGTATCTTGTAAATGTTCATTAAAGACAAGGTTGTTTTCGGAGATGAAGAGACAAAGACTATGGACTGATGATAAACAAAAATTGAAACATTTGACAGATGCTGTTGTTGTGTTAAGTAACGGAATAACAAAAACACTAGAAACTAAGGTAAAAATGCTACTTTGATTTGACAATTACTAATGCGGATGAACATTTTTTCTGTCTCAGGAAAATCTGAAAGCCTCACATTTGTCATGGTTATGAATGTTCATTTTTTTGTCACGATCTGGCTTAAAGGGTAAATGCAAGCACTCAATTTAAATTCAATCAGCTGGGTATGCAAGTTTTTGTATTGTTCTACAAAATGTGACAATTTGGCTGGAACTATTGACTTCAAGGAAGGAAACTCTGTGCATACCAAATGATATATGCAAATTGCGTGGTTAAAACATGACAAAAGATACTTGAAGGGAAAGTCAGAGGTTTGATTAAAGAAAGCATTTTACTGTGCTGTTTTGAAGAAAACATCACAAACTGAGAGGGCAAAAACTTCTCAATGAAAAAGTTCAAACTTATAGTATTACTTCAGTTATTTCTCATCCCTTTTAATATTGTATCAACTCAAATGAGATCCAAGAGACAATAACCCCACCACATATGTAAACAATTGACACTATCTTCGAGTTTCGTTGCATATTTTAAAAGCTACATGTTTCTGTTATTACAGTATGGAATCCTAGCTCTACAAAGCCAAAATCAGCTTATACAAAAGAGGAAATCTAAGCAAATTATGGGAACAGATCATAAAATGGAATTTGACTTTTGCAAAATGGTAAATTTCTGTCTTAGGATTTGACAGGTTCAAGTGGCTATTAGTGATGCTAAGAAGTAGTGCCTGCCTGACTGTTTCATCTGATAGTTCTAGTGAGGTGGGGGCCCTATCTGTCAGAGATGGAGGAAAGGTAACATTAGTCAGGGGAGAGGGCCAAGGACTATAAATTAGCATTTTCTGTGTGTTTTTTCCAAAACTTCAAACTTGCCCAACTGTCAAAAAGCTATAAATTGGATTTAAGAAGAATTCTATCCACCTAGTCTCTAGTCACATAATTATGATGCAATTCACTGACACCAGTTTATAAGGCCATCGACAAGAGCCTAGTGTATAGCATGTGATACATGTAGGTGACCTAGGAAAACTGTTAAGTATGTATATACTGGAGGGGAGAGGGGGGGACTGGGGTCTAAGACTATATGTATGGAGAGATAATGTCTATATTAACTTGACCACAGTATCTCTCTGGTTTTGATGGGCAAGTACCCATTGTGTCACAGTAGTGTCTGTGGTTATGCTGTGCATGTGTGCAGTATCTATGGTTATGCCCTGCCTGTGTGCTGTAAATACGCTTGCTGTGTGTGTTTTGCCCTTCACTGTCGGACAACCTCAATTGCATGACGTCATATGAAATCCTCCTATAGGAAGAATGGTGGTATGTCTTACCAAATATGCCCACAATGCACATACATGCATCAAGGAATGTTGTTGTTGGAATGCCATTTCTGTGGTCCATTTTTACATCAGAAAACCTATACCAAAAGGAAGAGAAAAGAAACTGAACATGTACTATAATGATAATCTATAGGATGAGTGTTAAGTCATAACATGAAATACATATACGCTTAAGAGCAAGTTTCCCACATGCTAACTTCAATAAACATGTGACATTTTTTTACTCACAGATCCCTACTGGTATGTTCACAATACTGTTAAATCTTGTTACTTTCAGTATTCAATGTAGTCAAAGGGCTGGATTTATATATCATGCAGACAAAAATGTGTATGCCAAAACATTTACCGACTAAGGACGAACTTTCGTAAGTGGTGCTCACAAACCTGACTTGAACAATTTGTAAATGTATGCAACCTAGAAGAAGTACTGGATGTAATTACACTGTGTTCCTTGGTCACATTATACATGTTGCTTTGGCTCTTTCTACTTCTTACAACATAAAGAAATGCATTAATTTACACAAATAATTTACAAAATTTTCCCCAGATAAATAATGAGAAAAGTAAGAAATGTTGCAAATAGCACAAAGACAAAAGTGGGCCCAGGGTGCTCAACAAACATTAACAACATTTTACAAGATACCTACAATAATGCCATCTTTAAGCATGGTCATTTTTACTTAAAGCTTTGCAACTACAAATCTAGAGAAAGTCTAAGTGCCCCTTTAATTACAACTTCAGCTCTGATGTCTATCCACCAACTCTACATTTAGTCCAAATTTGGGTTCTGTTTTCTAGAAAGGTCAGTTTTGATGGTGAAACAATAAACTGCTTTTGGATGATCGAACTATCATACTATGACCCTGCCAGGGATCAAACTGTAAACCTCTCAGTGGTTTGGCCTGATGCTACAATGACACGTGCAAACAATCACCAATTTCACTGGTTCACTGAGGTAAGCTATTAAAAGACCTTAACCTTATCAGCCTAGTTTAACATATTAAGTCAAAGAGTCCTTCCAAATATGGTTTTTTCGTGTCAGTATACAATTTACCAGACAGAATTTAGGATGGAAACCTGTAGTTTCATGCAGTTAGACTAGTTTAAATTACCCATGGGTTTGATAATGCAATATGTATGTACTGAATAAAACAGGGGACACACAAAAATAAGGGGTATGGGGGCAGTATACTTGTACCCAATCAAGATTCAAATACCAGAGAGCACCTAGGAGGAAAAGGTGGGTGGAATAAACTAACTTGGTTGAAAGCTGCGAGAAAAAAGTCGGCATACGGGGTTTGGACACTTCTTCAACTTCACCGTTTTCAACTTTCTCTTCGATGGATGTCCTTGATTCCGTATCTGACTTATCTTTGGCAAGTCTTTTTTGATCCACGGGAACGCTCTCCCCGCTACTTGTACTGGACGTACGAGGTCTATCACCTGACTTGTGACGTCTTGGTCGGGATGCCATGTCCTCCAAGTTGTGGTACCTTGTCTGAATGCCATATTTATTCGTTGTGGGTGGTGTATACCTTATATAACAGACAATAAAAATATTTAACAGGTTATATGGTTGTACTTTTGTCTTTCTCAGGGGTACTATATCTTGGGCAGGTGTTTCAGAGGAGCATACCTTCCCATTGTGGGGTTTTTTTTTTGTTTATGTAAGGTGCCTTTCATGAAATGTGAGGCTCTCTTTGGCAAAACTTTCAACTCAAAAGATAAAATCCTATGTTTGAGACAAATTTTAGGAAGGAGGGGAAGAGAAAGAACCTTGGGAACCTGCCCTGACAGGCCAATGGAGGATGAAACCCTGCTTATGATATTCAGCTTATGACCTTCTACCCTATGTTCTCAACTGGAGGCCTACAACATGCAATGAAATAACCCACGGAAGATTCGATGGGCCCAAAATTTTAACAAGAAAACAAGCTGTTTCATGAAGACCTGGCTACTACATTAATTGCTAAAGGGAAATATTGCATTTGTTTTACAAAAATTTTCATATTTTTGAAACCAGCAGTAGTAGATACAAAATGATAGACAATTCAAAATAAGGCAGTATGCTAGCTTTCTTTTCAAGAAGTAAGATTCTTACAGGTAGTAATTCGGATATTTGTTGCACAAAAGTAATTCGTTCACCCAAACTTTCAAAAATTCAAATGATACAACATCTGTTACTCTTGTAATGCATAATATTTTGAGGAAATAAAGCTATTGCTAGAGTTTATTGCTGAGACTGAAGGGTTTGATAATAATTTAAGGTATTTTCTTTGTATGCCGTGTTGGTGCATTTAAAACGCAATATTCCCCTTTAAGTAAAACTTAAGTAAGAGTGGCTGCTACCTCAAATATTTCAGAACCCAGCTATAAACATTGTTTGACATGTTTGTTAAACCAGTAATAAGTGCTGTTTTTTTTTTTTTTTTTGCAACTCTTGTCCTCATTTGAGTAGTGCTTGCAACTAAAGGTGTGCTGCATGATGACAATAGGTTTATGTACTACCTCAAAAAGGTACTACAAATTTTCATATGTTTGACTTTAGAAATTTCTTAAGTCAAAAATTCCAAAATTTAAACATTTAATAAAGTTACAAAAGTTGACAGAAGAAGCTCCATGGTCTAACTTCCACTTCCAGAGTACACTCCTGTGCTAAGATAAAAAATGTTTTAATATACTCACTTACTTTAAAGGACTAAACTGTAAAGTAGTTTTGATTTAACTCTTACTCAAATACATTGAAATGGTCTTTTTATCTCATCGCTCCGTGAGGAGGATGAGATATTGTAGTTACTTTGCCTGTTGAGCTATATACGGCGATGCCGGCTGAAATAGCAACCGTTGCCATGGTAACAGTTAATTTTCCCAAGTTACTAGTCTGAGGGGCTAACCCATG
>WURT03644951.1:0-39526 GCA_009936505.3 Holothuria glaberrima | reverse complement strand
CTATCGACCAAGTCATGACGCCCAGTTTCAAGGGGCGGATTTTTCTAATGTCGATTTTATCTAACCTTGCTGATTTGATGGAACGGGTGTGGGTTGGGTTAGGAAGAAGAATGTATGTATGAGCTGTATTGGACCACCGGGCTAATGATTGGGCTTAGAACAACACTACCACTGTAGTTGTCCGTGTGCTCTAAAGTCTATGTGTACATTACAACATATGTCGGTTTACTCCTGGGCGTTACCATGGTAGTACGAGGTATTACTCCCACTGTGTTACTGTGACAAGATGCACTGTGCCAGGCTGTGGTAATAAGACTCATGACCATGTGGTTTCCCCCCTGGTGGTCTGTCGGAAACTGAAATAGCTAGAAACTGCTTGCTAACCATAACAATTAAAATAATGTCACTGTAGCCACTCGGAGAGCATATATTAGTGGAAGAGAGATTCATCTGTAAATTAAACCTTTCAACCAAACGGTTACGAGGAAAGAAGGAGCGTAAGTTACCCTTCACCAGGTAACTGTCAAGCTGAATATGCCCCTAACTTGGTGCTCGCAAATTATGCATTCAAATGGACAGGGTTGAATGGATGAGGTTAAAAGGGACAAGGGAGGGGGTAACTGACAGCATATTACACCCATATAGGTCCAAATTGTAATAAAAAATCCACTAGGGGAAGATTACCCCCATCCCCAGGTTTTCCACACTGTCAAACAAACCAAAGACTGCGTCTGGTCAAGCCCATAGAAACCAGTGACATTTTACTTGGGGGACGATATGCATGTTTGCTGCAATATTGGTTAGACATTAATTTAATCCTTAACTTCACTGACACCCAGAAAAGTTAGTACAACATGTCTGCCTTTAAAAGGGTCTTTTAAGTAATCACGTTTAATGAAAGCAGTTGACCTTCATAGTCATGGTGTCATCAAGTAGGCACGCGAGTTTCGATAATTTCAATGTAGCTGCACGTTCTGGTCACTAACCATACGCCACTACCGTCCTTCGTAAAATAGCCATTCCATATATTTTTATTATAAAAGTAGAAAAAGTTCATTCTGCGGTAATATTCTTTAATGATTACGAAGAGCCGTGCTTCGTGAACGGCACATCATGGGATGTTTCCTCAACTCAGGAACCTATAAGTGTTCATGCAAAGGCAGGGATCGTTTACAAATACGTACCATATTGACACGTTTGCTTAAGACATGCCACATACTATCCAGGCTTTCTGAGTTATCAAATTAACAATTACAAAACTGAGACAAAATGAAACCAAAAAGTCTACTATTACCGCCCCCTCCGTGCACTAAAAACTTTTTGATTGATCTTTATTGCCAGATACCACGAAATTGTATCTAACGTTTCATTTCACTTCAACGAGGCACCCCAGACCCCATCAAAGAAATAATTTTTTTTTCTGTTTTGCGATGAAAAGAAAAAATGCGGCTGACGTTCAGCCCTTTTAAATGGTGGAGACCGGAAAAATTTTTGCTCGTAAAGTTTAAGTGAAATTTGGCTTCAAAATCGACTCAGAAGTGACCAAATTTATGTTTACCTTTATTCTGTGAAGGGAATCTACTTCAACAACACAAGCAGTAACGACGCTCACCATTTGTGCTTGTATTGACTATCCTTAGCACGTTAATGTTGTGCTCTATCACAGCAGCCCTTATGTAAGTGTACGCTGTTCACAGTAAGAATAGTCATGCTATAGGTCCTCAATACTCGAGGTGATGTGCATTGTGTTAAGCACTGGTTTCTCATGGGAGCTGCCGGGGCAAATTTCCTCACAGAGAATGCAGCAGGGTCTCGCAGTGGGCTTGTCATACACTTTAAAAATAATTCTTTTTATCAGATAATTAAACCGCATGTTCTGGTGACAAAGTTGTTCTTTCATACAAAAATGACCTCGCAGACAACCAAGAGGGAAGAACGTTCTCAGGACGGTCATCCAAATCACAACCAGAAAGACGACGAAATTCATTGATAGAGGGATCAGCAGATCAGGGGTTGACATTTCTTAGATCCCCACCAGGTCAGATTTAATGCCTTAAGAACAATATGTTGATGACGAAAATAATAGAAAGGAATGGGAAGCTGAGTACAGAGGAAGCATGAATACAGAGGGAACATAAGGACAGGAGCCTAGTGAACCAAAGTTCCCTGAAACAAAGAATAAGGTGAATGTCTCCCAAATAGCTGACTGAAGACCATCTTAGTTGGGGTACATGATTTACGACTGAATTTCACGACCTCGATTGACGGCCCTTTGCTTGTCTTTACCATGTATTGCTGTACCTGTTAATACTTAGTTAAAGTGTCTATCCTAGCAATCTGCGTTAATGAGATTCTTCTTTTTTTAAGTTAGAAGACTCGACAGGTGCCAAAATGACATTTTTTTTTATAACAATAAAGAAGAAATGAGCTTTAAACATCAAAAGAAGAGGAGATGGCTCCCTTTCAGTGACTGGAACTGGCTAGCATTGTAGACGGAAGCAGAAATTTACTCAGTTTTCAGGCAAACATACATTAAACGTGCGGACAATTGACATGCTCAGTTTCCCATTCCTACCCATTTAGAAGTTGTCCTATGCGCTAATTAATATATACTATCAGTGCTGATCAATATACGTATTTGTATGCAGACCCGAACACGTGTCTGGATATTTTTGTCTGTGGACGATGGATGTGGTGTATCTGATTAGAGGTGAGCCTGGCTCTCGCTGAAAAATAAACTAATGTAATACTGAAGTCATAAAACGTGGTACTGTTCTCATATTTTTTACATCCGTTGACCATAAATTGCGGAAACATCCTAGACGCGTCAACCAGATACGGGAGACCATGCTCAATGTCCGTTCTTATCCCGCCTTAAACGTGTTAACGCTGACTCATGAGTTACCTATAAAAACTTTGCCCCGACCTATATTAACAAAATGTTGATAGACTCACCCTCTGAATATCCCACGAGGGACAACATCAGCAAGACCGTCGATAATTTCATTTTAAATATATCCACTTCACAAAGTGTACTTTATGTTAAGAAAGGCGAGATTTGTTATCCAAATGGTATTACACACGCCACAATATTCCACGTGAAAGTGTTATGAACAAATGAACAACTTCGTAAGTAATATCAAAAGTGAGTCTTTTATATTAATACCAATAAGCACAGACACACATGCAAATGAAAACAAATTTAACGTGTGATTAGGAATTCTAAAGATAAGTACGGAGCGACTGATAAAAACTGAAGCGTGGGTTATGGCAAACATCATCCTTTGTTTATTCTCAAGTTAACATGATTTGTTGAAATACATCTGCTTTATTAAAGTAAAACTCATAAAGTAGGAAAAAACAGCTCAGTGCTAGGTTACCATAGGTACGGTATCTCGTAAAATCATATTCTTACTGATATTAGAGCTTATTGAGTAGTGTAATTCACTCCCCCACTGCATTCATCTTAATAGCTTCCACACACAATAGGATCTTCTAGCCACTGTAACAATAGAAGTTATGTACAAGTGTGGATAGGATGCAGCACCTGTAGAAATGCTAATTAGGTCCTCATGCCCAATGTGCTAGTGAGCAGTGTGTCCAGAATAGCACAAGCTGCAAGCTAACTATTGCAGTTCTGGACTACACCTAGAAAGGACCTACAGACCTGTCATACTAATTCTGCAGTGCCAATAGAGAGGATATTACGTGCACAGAATCTTTACTGTACTTAGCTTACACTTATTAATTCTCCATTTACTTATATTTCTTATGTGGTTATTTCAATGTGCCTTCTTGAATACTAAGCCCGCGCTCACTTTAGTAGTTAAGCACTATCTATCCCTATCAGGTAGTTAGATGCACGGTAATAACTTCTATAGGATCACGCGAGGATTTTTTGGCTCAGTATAGCCAACTCAATTAAGGGCACTTCACTTTGTCACTTCAGAAGCTGTTTCAAGCTTACAACAACACGTTTCATCACTGCTTGTCTAAAGTATACCTTTGACAGACTTTCTTTATCAGAATGGAGACGTAGTAGTCGGCACGCTGACACGCCCCCTTGACATCCCGCCTTCGTTGGTCATCTCTGAACGGCAGTAAGCCTATGGCATGCAGAAAATGTTATTACGTAACAAAATTCTTTTTACAGTTTAAAGTAGCAGGCCGTGTACCCCCCTCCCCCCTCTACGCTTACATTAATGTGTTCACGTCTTGACAAAGTCTAGATTAATTATTAAATAAGCCCAACTCCTGTCGACGGTCATGTTTGAATACACTTTTATGAAAGTCTTCTCTTTCGTTTTTCTTTTTCTTTCTCTTCTTTCTCTTCTTTTTTCCCTTCTTTTTCATCTTTTACTATTTTAATACAAGGAGTGCACTTCAGGCCCCTAGCCCTCCCTTACCAAACGTGGGACCGTGCCAATCAGTAGGCCCAACGAAATATTAAATTAATAGAAATAAAATAAGTATTGTCTAAGTCAATGTTTTATAAGCGTTCTACAAAAGAGACAATAACGTTCCTTGCAATGGTTAAAGTAGGTATGCTGGTATTAGAATCTATTCGAAGTATAGCAATTGGAAAGAGGAGGACAACGAAAGTTGATAATAGAGAGACACTACGAATTCCAAAGTAGGAAAGTATAGTAAAATCCTAAATACTAAGTCATTCTCGATTGCAAAACTTAAAGCAACCACCTTGTCTCTTCAACCTACTCACTCACTCCAATGTTCTGGTTGCATAAAAAGCCGTATTGGAATATGAACTTATTTATTCCAGAACAAATATATTAAATTTTTAGAAAATAGGAATAAGTAAAATTACAAGTACAACGATTAGACAATTTATAAACAGCAAGTTAGTTCGCAACAAAACCTTAAAAGTCTAAAAGTCTAGAACAGATCGTCTAAATTTTTAGATTGCTTAAAGAGTCCTGCTATGTACACCAAGGCATTCTTAAATAAAGTTATTCTGTACTTGTAAAATGAATCGATTTCTAACTTTTTTCTTTGATTGCATCATTGCTTTTGAAATAATTATGCAACGGTTGATTTTGTTCATCATCAATTTTTGTTGCCATTCTTATAAACTCATCATTGACAGAGACATTCATGGTACGTTTCAGGTAACTGAAATCTAAGTGAAGAATCTTTGCAGAAAACTTTAAAAATTGTACAATTCTCTGTTTGTCCTTCCATAAAATGAAATGATATTTGACTGGCACTGCATAGATTAGATGTGGGAGTCTGACAGATTCAAAAACACTTTCCTTAGCTCCCTTATTAGAGAATGCTGGAGAAAGAAAAATTATAAGAATTTTCTAACTTATTTCCATCAACACCCACACATACGCACCTCATATGCAAAATGGGGACTCGAATTTTCATCCTAAATAGTTCACAAGAGTGGGGACCAATTTTCAATTTACTCACATTCGCACGACCTTTTGAGACACACCCACATTTACAAGACCATCCATACACACATTTTCAAGACCCCACAAACACACCTACACAAACACAAAGATACCTACAGTTGCAAGACCACACAAACACACACCTACATTTTTAAGACCACACAGAAACACACCTATAGTTACATAACCACAAACATAAACTTAAATTGTATATCTCATTTTTGTTTCAACCTGCTCCCTGCCGCCCTTTAGAGATCATCGCCCCTGAGTTGCAAAAATGCCCCCAGGGGCGATAACGCCCCGTTGGGAACCCAAGAGTAGCCTATAAGAGTTTACAAATCTATAAATCTCACGGAATGTGTAGACATACCTTACATCAGTGGCAGCTTACCTTCTGACATTTTTGAAGCAAAAGTAATCTGGGATGATGTTTTAAGAAATTTTAGCCCGAAAAAAAGCTTGTTCATAAATTTTAAGATGCAAAACCACAGGTAAATTTATGTACACTTTCTTCCCATCTAAAAGAAATGCATTTTAACTTACCTTCATGATCTGGCAAATTTCTGTGGTACCAATTTTTCATCCCACTTACAAATTCATGGAGGATACGCACTACTCACGCCTCCTCTGGCCCAATTGAGAAAATCATTTTTGGACTGTAGCCCATGTGGCATTATCTGAGCGGAACGTTGACGTCGGTTAGCAGATTAGGGTGTAATTTAGGTTTACCTAGAATGTTTTGCTAAGATAGGCCTACCTCTCAGACTACCGAAAACCGTTTCGGCGCTTTTCAATTCATTAAATCTGACTCTTTGAGACCTATTTAAGTATCAAAGACAAAATGAATAAAAATGAGTAAGATTCCCTAATGATGCGACCATAGAGCGAGATACCGAGAAGATGTTAAGATGCTAAGCTTTTTGTACCGAGGGCAGAATAAGTAAAATTTTTATCTGACCACACGTACCATGGGTGTATATTTTCGGCCAGGGTGAATGCAGACACTTTGTTATTCAGTCTGGATCACCCCAGGGCTGTTGTGAAAAATTACTCTCAAATTTCGATAATTTTACTCTTCTTTGTAGTGCGCATGCAATGTCATATTAAGATAGTTAAGTTATCATTATTCTCGTCAGTAATTTTATAATTGCTAGAGCAACCGATGTATCAAGTTTCGTGTTCTACCGCGATGTTAATCAAGGGCCCAACGTTGGAAGGAACACTGGACGGCAAGCCATCGGATGAAGCGTTTCTATTCCTTCGGCTCAGTCCACTCAGCCTGTTGCAACTCCCTGATTCAACATAAAACATTAAAGGAACTAGACCACCAATGGTTCAAACTTCGACTTTGACGGATTCCGGATTTCAAGCACGAAAAGGAGGGGACTAACTTTGCAAAAACACTACTTATCAAGAGCCATTTACTGCCCTTCAATGGCATCTCATCGAGCTTATTTCTTCACAAGGCAAGGGTCGATATTTGGGTAGTGATATTTCAGGCGGTAGTCCAGAACCCTGGGTTTATTAATTAAAAATATTTTTATCTTTCGTAATTCTGGATTCGATTGAATAAATCACATCCCGAACGAACAGTTACACCCAAATGTCGTTAATATCCTATACTTTAAATTGGTACAGCATTTTGAAGTAAAGACAATATTCAAAAGGAAATTGAATCGTTTATAAGCAGTCGGAGCAATGCAACAGCTCTCTACATTATCGGCTAATGTCAATGCCTACGTAGCAGGCTGCACCACATATTCGTTGTTCAGTCATAATTATGTTTGGGGAACCCCAAAGAGTACATGAGCAATCAGTATCCGCTCCACGAGGTACTATTTTCCTGTGCAAACAATGAATATTTTGTGTAGCTTTTCTTTATATGTAAGCAGATGGATTACTCCAGCGAGTCCTGTGTTTTTGCCATGGGTACACTGCGCTGGAAGTTGTTCGTTTTGCCACTTAGTGCGCAAAATATACAGCAAAACTGAATACCACATGATTATTTGGCGTTGTCTTGACGGTCTTTGCCTCAAAACGCCAGAAAAGTGTTTGCCCTGAGCAGAATCGATTGCTTCGGACGAAAAGAATGCAATTTCATTAAATTTTTTTCCTATATACTCCCATAAAATGAAATAAAATTTGCTTAGATTATTGACAAAATTTTAAAGTAACTGGTACCAGTTATTTTTTTTATTATTATTATTATTTTGTTCCACTTAGGAGTTAAACCTGTCGAAGGGAACGATCAAATTTCAATTTAAAATTGCCTCCTTAAACACATGGTTTCTCGTGATATCGATTACTCCTGAAGATGATATGAGCATGGACAAACCATGAACTAGTGTGCACTTTCCGGCAGAAACATCAAAATCCCTAGAGGAAGATAGTTTTTATTTTATCATACAACAATCGATCAACACAAAATTGTGGTGTTCGAATTTGTGTAACATGTCTCACATCCCTGTAAATTTCAGATTTTTAGCTAACAAAACAGTTGAGAAAACGCAATTCAAAGGCAAAATCTCCGAAAGTCTCACCGAAAACGGCTGTTTCGATCGCATTACTCCTTCTAGAGATTGTCTAGTCAAGTAAAAACTGTTGACCGCGCATATAAAAGTATTGGAGAAGATATCTCAACAGATTAATCAAATAACCTCAAGAGAAATATTTACCCTGAATATACTTTGATCTTTACGTTTAAGTTTGGTAAAGAATCGATCAAGGCACACATATCCATATTACTCTCCAGTGATGTATTTACCGGGTTTTCCCCCTAAAATTTTTAAGGTAAATTTTAAACGGAGTAAACTTTGCGGGACTCGGAAGGAAGATTATCGCCCATTTTCTGGTTATTCAATGACTACTTTGCTCTAAAGGTGCTCAGGTTTGCAATGTGACTCACCTTAAAAGAGCTTATTCCTCTTAACCCCACCTCTCATGAATCGCGCGTCCATACTTTTTCCTCCGCAGTAAATTCTAGGTAAGCCACTGTGCATGATGTGAATAAAATAGTGTGCATTTCAATGATTGCTGGTCTCACGAGAAAGAATAGCTTATATCCTGTTATGTCTTAGTTGCTTCCAAATTACTTTTACAATGAAAAGCATTTGCCACCCTGTTAGTTGCCCCAAGTTGAGACTTTAGGAAGGTATCACAGGGGAATTTGCCCGAAATCTTTCTCTGGCCGAGATGTCCATATCGTAAATGGGATTTGGGTACTCAAGCAAAAAAAAACTGAAATACTGAAAAATTCACTGTTCTCATTATAATTTTTGGCCCTTCAAACTTGCAAAATGCTATATAAGGGTTCCCTTTTCCCCTATTTTTTTTTCCGGTGAGGTTCCAGATTCCCACCGTAAACCCGGTCTCAGGTGGCTTTCTTCTCCTGTCAAACGAAGGAAGGAACTCTCTTCCTCCTGTATGCTACACAATTTAAATATATCTGTAGCACATATACAAAATTATTTCTCATTCCGAGCGACAATATACTTACATAAAATAGCTTTATTTATGCGTTTACCTTTAATTATGTGCTAAATTCAATGGGCTTGTAAATTTTATTTCAATCTATGGCATGTGAAGGATATTTGACACCTGTGGGTGCTGAGTACTCAAGAAGGTTGGGTAGATGCTTTTGATTCATTGGGATGTTAACATTTTTTCTCTGAATAAAATGTGCGTTCACTAGTTGGTAAAACTCCTTGCAAAATATGAAGGCAACGGAAAAGGAGGACTGAACTGTTTTATCTGCTGGAGGCTTTTATGACAGCCATTTTTAGAACAACTTGATGTTTTGTTAAACAATGTACAACCAATCCACCCATATAAATAAAACCACAGTATAACTGGTATGTGGTATGGCATCATAAGTGCTCTTGCAGAATGTATGAAAAATAGTAGTTGTTACTACCATCTTTAAGTAACATTTCCTCCACATCACTGATATAAACACACAGGAAATAATTGCTGAATGCCCTCATCATTACATTATTGCTTGATTGCTCCAATAATATACCTCACCTAGAAGTCATAAAACATCCTTTCTGATATTTTTTCAAGTTCTATGAAATCATGCTCATTGCTGTGTGTTTGAGTAATTGGTTTAAAGGTGGTGATTTCTTGTTTAATTTCATTTCAACACCAAGGGTTCAAGAAGCTCAGCTGAACGTATTGGAGGAATCTAGAGAATTATTGTGACGGTAACCTGCTTTTCTCAAACAGCTCCGAGAGGGATACTTAGACCAGTAGCTATAACAGTTTACCCCGCCTTCATCTAAGGAACTGAGGATCTGAAGAGAAATTTTCAGCTTTTAGCTACTCTCTAAATGCTGGGGGAGGGGGTAGCAACCTGTCTTTCACTGTTATGTTACAAAGCAGCAATTATATGAAATCAGTCGTACAGGCCTCTTGTTATCCTGTCACACTAGAATGGAAACAAGGCAGTGACTTACTAGAATATACCCAAAGTGTTCTGTCCTTGTCGTAAGAGGGGACTAAAGGAAAACAATTATGAAGCATATTAGAACTTGAAAAAAAAAAAACTATAAATATAACATGTATGTGTTAGCTGGGTAGTTAAAGTTTACCTACCTAGCACTACTGGACGCTGCTAAAATTTGTTACAAAACTGCCAAAATAAACGAACCAAGTTCCACACTTAATGACGAATGCACTTCCATTGCAACTTCTTCGTCTGCCATATTGATAAAGTGTATTTTTCCTCATTACAAGATGAACATATAGCACATAAATAGGCTTGAAAACTGGGGCATATATAGCACCATTTTGTATTTCAGCCCTCTTACAAAAGTACCCCTTCCCCTTAGACCCCTCCCCTAGGACGGCGATCAGTCATGCTTGCGCCCACTGTTAGAAAATCCTGGATACGCCTCTGTTATATCTAAAAATTATTTATTTTAAGAATCTCGAAAATTAACACGGATCGTTGTGATAAAAATTTGCATTGAACATTTGGAGGGCGGCGGTCTGGGCGGGGGAGGGGGCGTAACCTACAGGTTGCCTCGACCAGTGGGTAGATCCTTCTATGACTTGAAGTGGGAAAAGGGAAACCTTGGATTTTTACAAATTTGTGGGAAGTGGAATGAAGCTTTCAATTGTCTACAGACATCATTTGCCATGAACAGGACACAAAGATAATGTGCAACTCTTATCTCTTCACGGGTAATATTTTGTTCTTAATGGGGTTATTTCCAATTAAAAGATTCTCATGAATACGCCCTGCAATATGTATGTCATTAAAAACACTCCTGGAATACTCGGGTAGGGAAAACTATCCAAAATATTCAGCTTTGCTTCTCCAACGAAGTATAAGTTTAACGGTCGCGTCCATAGACACGAAATAACATTTTGCAGTAGGGAAAAGTAGAAAATAAATTGCCCTCTCTCCTGTTTTTGTTTCGTCTTTTATACACTCCGTGGACTAAGCATGCCAGGTATGATAAAGAAGGTAAGTATTACTCCGAGGAATCCGAACATAACTTGACAAAGAATGAACAAATTTACTTGCATGTCAATTGGAGAAATGCTACTATGACCTGATCAGTTAAAAATTATCTCTCTGAAGGGTAAAAACCTGTCAAGTACAATCTCACATATACAGTCTTTTCACTATAAATCTAAAGGTATATCAATTGTCTTTCAATGTTTTTGTGAGATAAATCATTTGCTTTATTTCAAGTTTTGCCGGGGGTTCTGGCTCTTTTGGCAAATTTAATGTGACAGCAAGACATAGGCGTACGAAGCGGGGGGCAGGGGGGGGGGAAGACTGCCCCCAAAAAATCTGAGGTCAAAAATTCGGGTAGACAAAGACCAAAGGTCTCGAACAGAACAGATTAATTCCAGCAGAGATGAAGTAAAAGTGAAAAGTGCCCGAATTTCTACTGATTTCCCGATTTTTTTGATGGAATGCTAAAACAATGTTTAAAAAATTCCCGCGCTCCGCGAGCATGTTATGGTTTGGTGGTCTATTTTATGCACCTGAACTGCAACGAAATTTGGGCAACTTTTTGAGATTCGGGCAAAAAAATTTTCTGCCTGTCCCCCACCCCCAAATTGGAAGAGTCCCGTATGCCTATGCAGCAAGAGCAATTCTACAACACTCATTTAAGCCATCAGCTTGTTTTGTCTTACCTAGGCTATTTCATACCATTCATTCCCCATACTATTAAAACGTTACACAAACATGACAACTATACATTCATTTTTGGAGCAACTGAAAAACAAATTGCTTGTACTTGTCGGACACCTTTGCAGATTTATAAAATCGGACAACTTAACAAAGGAAAATAAGAACTGCGGAGAATTCAGTTTTGTAGGCTAGTAAAAGGACATGATCACGTCTTAACGCAAGCGCCCATCAACCCCCCTCCCGCGTCGCAA
Source organism: Holothuria glaberrima (assembly GCA_009936505.3). Lineage (NCBI taxonomy): Eukaryota > Metazoa > Echinodermata > Holothuroidea > Aspidochirotida > Holothuriidae > Holothuria > Holothuria glaberrima. Next base: position 27,707 of record WURT03644951.1, on the reverse strand, counting down.
AAGATGTAATCAGCAAACAATACTGCATAATCCAAAATGACTTTATTATAACTGAACTTTCGGCTGCGATAAATATTGCTTTGGTGTCGATCTCCGCGTTTCTTTTGGTTAGTTGGTAATTACTGACAGATCCGAAAAGGGGCATGGGTGACAATTCCTCCCCACCCCAAAGCCTAGCAAATCATGTCCTGCATTTATTTATTAGAAATAACATAAAATAAAACAGCATATAATAGATCTGAAGGAAATATTTCATTCGTCCCTTCTCACAAACATAGAGCAATTTTTCTGGGCTACACGATAGATTAACGATTAATTGGATTCACATTGTTCATTTTGCCCCCAAAACAAAATTCCTAATACCCGCTACACTAAACACTTTGTATACGACTTCCGGACCATAGAAATCAAAGTGCGCCCTCTTCTACGGTTGATACGTAATTAAAGTAGGCCTATATATTGCACCCATTGCTTATCCTTTAACCTGACGTTCAAGGTTGTTTGTCAAATGGATGGTGGTGTCAATGTGCAAACTAAGGCTGTTGCCTGGCATAGTTAACGAGCCTTTCAGCAATTTTGAACGCGAATGCGGACATCTTGAAAAAGTTGGGATAAACCTGCACATTCCCAAACCTACAACACGTACAAAGAAATTGCTTTCATTTTAGAATTTGTTCACATTATCCCTTTTTTATCAGGCCGGGGAGTAGAAAGTGTTCATACCTGTGTTTTGTGTCTCGAACTGAACAACGTCTCTTTAGTCTTAAAAATGGTCTTACCATTTATCCCAAATAACGTATTACCCACACTGTGCGTGGCGAGTGCGGTTTGCTTATCCTTCTTGCATCCCCAAACACATCGCGGCAATAAGAATTGAGAAAAGGCTTATCCGCATTGACACCATCTGGCATAACAGATTATGTAAAGTTAAATAATTAAACTGTAGCCGGGAAACCCAAACTTATTACCCACACGATGTAGTCATTCCTTGTGTTAGCCTTATTTCCTGCAAAAAATGTGAAGTTTACCTTACACTAAGTGTCGCCGTAGCAAGGTTTCGCTTTCTTAAGGATAAACGATCCATTATTTAATGAAAATAAAAGAACTTCCTATGAGCTGTGGTGGTTTTGGAATTTATTTTTGTAATTTACTAATAACGCTCATGAAGGTAAGCTGGTAATTACTGCTAAATAAACAATTTTAAGTTAGATTTATTTGACATGTGCACACAGTTTGTCCTAATATATAGCATAAAACTGCATTCCATTTGATGTTTGGAACTTTCGGAAAGTCATTTTTAACGTATCTTTCAGCTAGAGGAGCAAAGTGCAACAATCTAACTTTCAGGTTGTTATTGTCCTTTCCTTTGAGAAACTAGTTCAGTTATGTTTAGTGTAATTGCGAAGCTTGAGTAGGGAGAGAAAACTAATACGAGTATAACAAAGTGTTTTTGTGTAATGACCCATTTCACGCAAACACTTTGACTCGTAACCTCGTTACTTATTAATGTAGTCACATACAAGACTAAGTAAAATTCTTCATTTAAATGTAATGTGAATCACTTTTTATTCTTTGCAACTTACAACTTAAAACAAGCCCAACAATGTTGCCGAAGCTCAGCTTTTCCTATGCCAACTAAAGGTGTGCAGACAATTTTCTGGTTGAGTCCGTAACTCATGTTGTCCACACGTACGTTAGAAAACCTCAGAGATAAATATAAATGTAAGGAAATATGTATTGAACTCCTGATATCTTTGAAAGAGTAAAGTGATACACGAAGTTAATGTTATATACCGTAATGCACAGGTGTTAGTTTACAAATAATGTTTTTGAGTGTGATAGTATGAATAATATAATGGGTTGATAGGTTTAATGTTCTATTTAACGAGGCGAAGCCGACTCGGAGTTGAAAAGAACGCTCATCTTTCAACGAAAGAAATTATTTTTACTATCACACGAATGAAAAATATTCATTATTTGTTTTATATAGCAAAGTACAAACCAATACATGACCTCCTCACATGCGTAGCGAACAAAGCTTTTTGTTCAGCTCGTCACTATGAAAGAACTAACGGCAGCAGACCTGAATGGCGTAAGACGCTATTATCCAATACGCAGACTAGAAGGAAAATGTGTTACAATTAACTGTCATCGCCTTCACATACTATAGGTTGAGGATTTGTGTGCTGACCGGAATCACAGTCGACATTAAAATACACGGTCCTACAATTGTTTTGCAGGTCAGCATCGGGCTACTACACAGGTATTCCCTTCGCCGGGGAAACCAGAAGGAAATCTGCAAATGCTGAAAGCTTATCCCCCCCCCCCCCATCATTAAATCGTTAGTGCGAGTAAGGCTGACAAAATGGTCAAGTTGCGATTTATATTTTTGTGGCCATCCCCCTCACTGTTGTTAAATTTTTTTAGTTCCTAAAAATACGTAAAGTTTTAACACAAATTTTGCTTCAAAAGGTAGCAATTGTGGTACCAGAGTGCATGTAAGGACAACTAATTTTTCAAAAAATTTCAAAGGCGAGGGAGACACCTCCTCCCCTTGGACCCCTCCCCATGGCTTGTGATCACACAACATACTGCATTTTGGTGTGCCCCTCCGGTGGACCGCTTGTCCCCCCTAGCGCCCCCGCACTTCGAAAAGTCTGGTGACGCCACTGCATTGAAGGGTAGTAAATGGCTGTTCTCAAGTAATGTTTTCGCATATAGGCAAAATTGCACTACACAGATACGCTGCTCCAGAGGAAACTTTCCCAACTTTAGTGCCCCTTTTTTGACTGGAGTTTTGAGACGGTCACAAAGCTCCTCAGAATGTAGTACTTCCTTTATTTGCCAGATGCCAGAAATACCATTCTAGTGCATAAATTTCAAGATTCTTTTCCCTTAGACCATTTCCCGCCACTCTCTATTTTACTAAATTTGCCCCTACATGCCATAGGAGTTAGCCCCCTTTTTTCGTGCGTGAAATCCTGGATCTGCCGAAGTCGAAGTTTTTACCATCGGTGGTCTAGTTCCAAAATCTCTCCGGCGAGCTTCTCAGCGATCCACCGCCTCAGAAGGGCACTTATCCGAGCAGATATCTGTTGCATTGAACTCCTTGATGCGAGAAACTTGCTCGGACGAATCAACCTTCCCTCTGATGCATGATGCACGCGACACAGCGGTGTTGTTAGTTCTCACGCAGTACTGTGCCATAACATGCTTAGAATACGGAACTTGGCCTATCATGATTACCTTTTGTTACACGCTATATTCTGTGTTACCTTTAGTCCCGTTTTCTCCTGCCAAATTATCCTACTGCATAAATTTTTTTATAACTGGGATCTGCCAGGTCTAAATTGTTGTTCGGGGCGATTTCTAGGGTCGTTGGATGTGTCGCATCGTGAGGGCCGCGGTATAACTGCTCGTATGGGAAGGGAAAACATGCACGAGGAAGAAGTAGCAAAGGCTATCTCGCATGGGCTTGAAATATCATCCCCAGGCTCCCATTACCAACCTCTGGTGGGGCTTTTAGCAACCAACGAAGTATTGGGTGTAAGCTTCAATGGTGCCCCTTGCAGTGTCCGCGACCCCTGTGACTGCAAAGTAATTCCTGCCTCCAAGACTGGCATACGCCTTCAACAAAGCACATTTCCCTTTTCAAAACGAAAAAAGAATGTAATTAAAATGTTAAGGCAACCCTTAAGCTTAACATGTATCATTACATTTTCAATCAAAGCGTTATGCACTTTTTAAAAAAGAGGGAGGGAGTTCCTCTTCACCTCAACTTGAAGTAGTAAACCCCGGCACCCCAATTCACGTAGGGTTACCATATTTCCCAAAACTGAAAGTGGACATAACTTTGAAGACAGATCAGGGAAGGGGATCCCCCTCCCCTTTGCTAAAATTTGGATTTTGGTACCTTACTAGAATTGGCAAATGGTGAATATTTAAAGCTGATTTTACTAATTTTGTTTGCCTAATATGAAATATCCTGCAGCTTATTTTACCGCTTGTACACAGGTTACAGGGCTTTACATGCACGTTACTAAGCCAGTGGAGTGTTTCGCACTAAGGATGAATTCTCTCCGAAACTCTTATTATTATTATTATTTTAAAGCCAAAAGGCATATGGTGTAATGTTTCCACAGATCAAATAACGTGAATTTTGGCCGGAAGGTACATGTATGTTCATAGTTTCGGTCTGAGCTTAGACTAGGTTATTAGTAAGACGACGGAAACAAAAGTTACCACGGTTTGAATGGAGAAAAGGAAGCAAAATTCCGAATCTTTTCAATCCCTATTAATCGGAACGGATGCATGTAACCCTAAATTCACGACGGTAAGCCGATAGCTCATTTCCATCAAGTGAAAATATTTTTATACCTATTTGCTAAATTCAGGAATAATAAGTCATTGCTTCACCTTTAATAAATATTTTTGTCCAGAAATTTAATGAAGAATGGTTGAAAAGGAGGTAAGAGAAGATTTAGATTTGCAAGGTTAAGGTAATTACAGGCCATATTTACAAATAAACTTGAACCTACTGGTTACTTATTCCCTTTTAATTTTAAGCTAACCTCCCCAAACTACTCTATTAAGCAAACTCGACCCGTCTTTTGCAACTGCATGAATTAGCAAGACAGCAAGACATTGAGCTAAGTTGAATATGTCTCAACCCCTACACAAAAATGTGTAGCTTAGTTCTATACCACTTTTTCGCACAATGCCACCGTGACTAAGCTATTCGCAAGAACTTGCAGTTTGAACAAGCTTTCTTCTCAAGTCACCATCCAACCAATTCAGCTAACATTAAACGGCTGAATGAGACCCCCTCCACGGCCCCATTAATGATCATTCACAAGCCGGGCATTCATTCACAGGTCAGGCAGTCAAAAACATAATACGGGCAATCATTCACACAGGTCGGGTATTCATTGTACCGACGAACAATATCGGGCATTCATTAGTAGAACCTCAGCTCCAAATCATCGTCGTCGATATACTGCACTTTGCGAAACGCTTCCACACGGTTAAGCACGAAACGTCCTGTACATTTATATGGGTGCAGTAAACTTTAGTACGTAGTTTCTTTGTACACAAAGTAGCCTACTGTTTTCGACCTTAATGATAATGACAATAACTGGGAGTTTCGAGTCTCGACGTCCTGTACATTAGAATGTGTACAGTATTCGTAGAATTGTTTTCAAAAATGCTGTTGTTAGTCACTCAAATGATAATAACAGCAAAAGAAAAAAAAAAGTTCAGCACTATTCAAACTATCTGCATGAAACGTTTCAGCACATTTAGTGCACAATTGAAGAAAGAGTAGGGATTTTAACATTTTCAAATAAAACCTCCCGAAGTCAGATAATGTTCATATTTATCGAAAATGGTTGCATCATTTAGATACATTCCTCAACTACACGTCAACCAAAATTCAATAAAATGTATGAACTAATAACGAAACGCCACACATTTAATCACAATGTCGAAAAGTGACAGACAGGTGACAGACATTTGCTGTCGCGTACGATAGCTATAGCTCAGCTGAAGCTTTCAGCTGAGCTAAAAAGAAGAGCACCGTCAATCTATTTTACAAGTATACATACACTGAGATGGTATAGAATGTGTCATTGAGGTTTCAATACTGTTCCTGCATCTAATTGCTTGTGATAAGCTTTTCGGGTCAAACCGTGAGTGCTATCACGACTTAATTGCTTCAATACGGAAGTTATTCACCTCGTTCAGCAATCTTCAACACAGCAGTAGTTGATTATGACGTCACATACGACACCTGTGACGAGTAATATATATTCGCTGCTACACCTACAATGCAGAGTTGCAAAGCTTCGATCCTGCTATGACAATGTCACATCTAGGTTTCTGTCTATATTCTGTCTGCTCTCTTTGTAGTTTGTACGTACGCTTCCATGCTTATAGCAGCATCCATAAGTTCAAGAAATATGCTTGGGGGTGGGGGTGAGTTTGTGTTAGGAAAACGTCAGTCAAATTCGTTTACACAGAGCATTATACGTAAACCTCATGCGTAATAACGACAGACGTATTCGTATACAGCGTACTTTTAATTCCGTAAGGTCTTTGAAATAAATGAATAGATATACCACCACTAATCATGAAGATTTTCAATGTTTCACCAATTCGAAACTAAAGCACCCCCTCTTTATATTTCAGAGATTCTAGTCATACGGAATGATTCTTCCTTACATCACACTCCACTACGGTGTTACATAAAGAGAAACAGTTTGATCGCTTCATTGTACAGTTGGATCTCGAGGTGAACGGATGTCTCCGACAGTCCTTTCTCCTCTTACAATACACGTGGCGCATTGGCATTTGAATGCTATGCTCCCGAAGTATTGTGCTTCATTATTACCCGCACAGCTGCTTAGAAGGAGGTAACCTGTTCAAGCATTTGCTGCTATTGAAATTTTAATCGTTCTCTATCCTCATTTCAAAGGCATTGCAGAGAAACGAGGTGAGCTCATTCAACATCGTCAAGTGTTGTACTCAGCGAGCCCTGCTACAGCAGTTCATTATTTGTATTAGCCCTGTCTTCGGCAGGTTCATTCCGTAATTTTTTTAACAGCACTATCTAAAAGCCTTCGGTAAAATAAACCTGAATTTTGGTTTGACTTCAATATTTTTGCATATAACGCATTATTTAGCCTTCGTATAGGCTATTTACTAGTGTTGTAGACATGGATGAGGATTGTCTTCTTAATTACGCAGAAGAACTTGTCCCCGCGCATCCCATCTCTTCTCCTTCGGGAGAAGGCACATCTGGGAAAAATGAAATCACGGATCTGAAAGCTGCCTTGAGCCAAATGCAATCACAGATGCAACAAATTTGTAATAAAGTGTTTGCCACAGATCAAACTCCCAGTAAGAGAAGTTTTGAGGGAGATACCTCTGAGGTAACTGACTTACCCTTAAAACGGGCTAAAACTGACGCTACTTCCTTTGAAAATGAAATAGCAGCTCTCCTAAGCTCAGCTTGGGATTGTGCTTTAGTTTCAGATAATGGAACCTCAGAAGAGCAAACTATACTTAGTGCTCTAGTCTCTGACTTAGAGTTTGGTAAAACACCGGTTCCCCCGGTGCATGAAAAAGTTGCCAGCCTCTTGGCTAGCGTCTGTAAGGAAAAGATATCTCACTCAGGCAACCATGAAAGAACATTGCCAAAAAGTATGATCGCCCAAATAATATTGAGAACCTCCAACCTGCCCAAGTTAACAAACTTATTTGGGATAAGCTAAAAAATACACCCGCAACATAGACATGAAAATCTTAAATTCTGGGAAGGTGAGTTTTCTCATCCCTCTTATCAACACGCCTCTTGCTAATATGCTAACCCCAGGTGAAAATATTACAGCAGGCAGACTGAAAAAGTTCGTAACATCCTGGCAACAAATCACGTCAGATTCTACAATTTTAAATACAATACAAGGTTATAACATAGAATTTGACAAGACTAAACCAGTTAATTATAGATTGTCAAAAAAAGCCAGTGACAGAGAACTCTGTTCTGCAGAGCAAAGTTTCATTGAAAAATAATTGTATAGATTATTGAGTAAAGATGTACTCGAAAAGGTCCCCCATGTTCATGCCGAATTCATATCAAATATTTTCTTCAGACCAAAACCTGATGGCTCCTATCGAATGATACTGAATTTAAAAAGTTTGAATAAAAGTGTCAAATATCATCATTTTTAAATGGACACCCTGCAGTCGGTATTGCAGCTTATAGAGCCTCACTGTTACATGGCATCCATAGATCTCAAAGATGCCTATTATATGGTTCCAATCAACCAATCTAGCAGGAAATATTGCGCTTTGTCCATGGAAAACAGGTTTTTCAGTACACATGCCTACCAAATGACTTGGCTTCAGCTCCCCGTGTATTCAATAAGTTACTGAAGCCAGTTCTGTCGCACTTGCGTAAACTAGGCCATGTGTGTCTTGGTTACATCGATGATATCTACCTTCAGGGCAGAACAAAACAAGAGTGTACACAGGCAGTGACTGCTGCTAATGATGTGTTCCGAAATTTGGGGTTTATAGTACACCCAGAGAAGTCTGTTCTAGAACCATGCTTAACATTGACATACTTGGGCTTTATATTGGATTCAGTAAACATGACCATTAGGCCGAAACAGGAAAGGGCGCAATCTGCCATAAAAGAGATTAAAGCTTTCAGGAAATCCTGTAAAACAGCAAGAGATCTGGCAAGTGTGATAGGCATATTAGTAGCATTATTTCCAGGTGTGCGATATGGACCCCTATTTTAAAGAGAATTGGAAATAGTTAAAATTAAGGCCCTGGCAGAAAGTAAAGGGGACTTTGATACACCAATCATCATGTCGAAGGAAACCCATCTTGAATTAGATTGGTGGGAAAGAAATCTCCCTACAGCTTACAATGTTATTTCTGAGAAACTACCTGACCCCATTATTGCAACAGATGCCTCCCTTCTAGGGTTGGGTGCACACTGTCCGTCATTAAAATCCAAAGCTAGTGGGCAATGGAGCAGTGAAGAAAAACATATATTAATGTATTGGAGCTGACTGCAATCAAGTTTGGACTTCATACTTTATGTAAGAATATCAAATGCAAACATATCAGAATTATGACTGATAGCATCACTGCTGTTTCTTATGTTAACCCATTGGGTGGAACCCACTCCCAGCCTTGCAATGAAGTAACTAAGGAACTTTGGCTATGGGCTCTACAAAAACAGATCTGGCTCTCATGTGCTCACATACCGGGCAAAGCGAATGTACAAGCAGATATCTTGTCAAGGAGTTTTCGAAATAATACTGAGTGGATGCTTGACAAGAATGTTTTCCAATCAATTTGCAATCCGTGGAGACAGCCTGTGATAGTCTTATTTGCTTCCAGGTTAAAAAAAAAATGATAAATGTGTGTCTTGGAAACCAGACCCAAATGCAATATTCACTGATGCCTTTTCGTTTAACTGGCATGATTATTTCTTTTACGCTTTCCCTCCTTTCAGCCTTATTGGCAAAGTGCTTCAGAAAATCCAGAGGGACAAAGCACAAGGCATCATGGTTGTCCCGATGTGGACCACAAGCCCTGGTTCACGAAATTATCAAGCATGATCACAGATATTCCAAGACTTCTTCCAGGGGGAAAAAGTTATTGTCTCTTCCAGAGTCAAAAGAACCAACCGCACACCCCCTTCATCCAAAGCTCCAGCTCATAGCATGCGCTTTGTCCGGCAATCCTTCAGGCCTTACGGAATTTCAGAAGAAACTGCCGCTGAACTTATGGCCTCATGGAGGCACATCACCAGACAGCAGTATCATACTCATCAGAGAAAGTGGCTGCAATTCTGCTCCCGTGACAAAGTTTGTCCGCTTAACCCAACTACACATCAGGTTCTAAAGTTTTTGACGTGCCACTTTAAGACAGGCTTATCGTATAGCTCTATTAACTCTGCAAAGGCAGCACTAACAGCTTTGATGCCCGGTCAAAACGACGTGACTGGTCATCCTTTAATTAAATTTCCTTAAAGGAGTTTATGAACTCAGACCGCCATCTACCAGATACAAGGAAATTTGGGATGCCTCACTCGTCCTTAATCACCTACGCAGTTTGCACCCACTTTATTCCTTGTCTCTCAATCAACTTCGCATAAACTTGTCATGTTACTGGCTCTTACTGCGGCCCAACGCTTACAGAGGCTTCATCTAATTAAGTTACGGGACCTTCATATGGAAGGAAATCGTGCAGTATTTACAATCAAATCCCTTGCGAAGCAGCAAAATCCATGCTCTAAACCGCTGCAGTGTGTATAACACAGTTATCTTGCGGATAGCAGATTGGACGTACTGAAAGATATTCAGCATTACATAGATCTCTTTTAATAAGTTATGTGCCACCATATGAACGCGTTACGACAGGTACACTTGCAAGGTGGTTAAAAGACGTAATGAGCCAGTCTGGAATTGACACTGAAAAATACAAAGCACACAGTACACGGGCAGCAGCAGTTTCCCTAGCACACCTGAACAGAGTTCCAGTGACAGAAATTCTTAACGTAGCGGGATGGACCTCTGAAAAGACTTTTGCTACTTTTTACAAGAAACCAATCTCCAAAAAAGGCACGTTTGCAGAAACGCTGCTATCTGTGCCAATTAATAATGAGTAAAAGCCTGTTAATTTGGTCTTATTGGACTGCATAGGCTCATTGCAACAGAACTTCAGTTCTGTTTCCTTTCCTTTCACATGTTGCTAGTAGGACAAGTTTGTATATAGTACAAGGTAATATGCAGTTGAACAGCTTTAAAAAAGTCAGTCTCATTATGTTGAAAGTAAAAGTTTTATGTTTCATGTATATATGGTGTAAGACAAGCTATATGCATTCACAAGCTTTAAGAAAGCTTTCAAACGATTATGTACAAAATAAAGTTAAGCAAACTTTAATCATTTTACATTGCATGCATGTATATGGTACAAGACAAGCTATATGCATTCACAAGCTTTAGGAAAGCTGTCAAACGATTATGTTTAAAATAAAATAAAGCAAACTTTAATCATTTTATATTGTATGCATGTATATGGTACAAGACAAGCTATATGCATTCACAAGCTTTAGGAAAGCTGTCAAACGATTATGTTCAAAATAAAGTTAAGGAAACTTTAATTGTTTTATATTCCTTATTTTCATAATTGAATACTCTGCTTTGAAGTCTTCATGTAATACCGTTGTGGAGTGTGATGTAAGGTGGAACCTCAAATTAACGAGACCCAAGGGATTGAAGTTTGATAGGGATTCTACCTGTACATCACACGAACGGAGGGATTACATGCCCTCCCTACATACGTTTACCACCCTTTGTTTAAAATCATCGAGTATTCATTCCTGCAACTTTAAAAAATGAAGCCATCAAACTGTTACTCTTCATGTAATCCCTCCGTTCGTGTGATGTACAGGTAGAATCCCTATCAAACTGCAACCCCTTGGGTCTCGTTTAATTTTAGATTATTTGGCATCCCCTTAACAGCTGTTTGTTTCTTCATAAATCACGTGATAATCCTTAGCTTCAGCAAACAACACGGCGTGATTTTGATTCTAATGAATATTACATGTAGTCAAATGCAAAAACACCTTTCCCAAACGGACTCGAAACCTTTATTATAAAGAAGAAAGGTGTTAGCAGTATATATTTATATTCTTTAGACTGGAAGGAAAACCTATCTATCCTCCAATTGTACTCGCTTTGTGGGATAAACTAAATGAAATGCAGCACACTCCCTATGAATTTTTGGTTTGCTTGTTCTCACCAATGTATCATTAATTTTTAATGATATAAGGAGGACTATACGAAGCATCTTATGGGAAAATCTTTAGGTATAATATCTTTGAGGTAATATACTTTGATTTGGGACTGCAAAACAACATTTAGCGAAGAAAGTCACTTACAGTTATCTGTCGCAGCCTTCCTTTTGAGAAACGTCTCATTAGTTCCAGAGTAAGGGATGGAATGGTACTTCTTAATTAACTTTAATGACTCGTTTGTAATATTTTTTTTTATTTTCGTTTACTTTATTACCGAGGAACTGATACTTTTTTTTCTTGTGCGGCTTTGTGTTCAGACACAATACAGCAGAATATGGCTTCTTGCATGACCCGGATACTGCTGCATGTGACGGTAACCGATTCTATACTATACTGATAAGCTTTGACAATGTTATAGACTAATGGTGGCTTGACGTGATTTATCAGTAACCACAGAGTATGATTTGTTAGTTCAACTAGCACAAACTGGTCCCCGTCCCCCACCCAACCCCACCCCCACCGTGGCCCCAGTCTCTACATCAATGTCCTGGAACTTGACATTGAATTCGAGGTATATAAGAAATTCACGGTAACAATTTAACAAATCGGGTTGAGCTTGCTCTATTAAGCATTTTTAACAGAGATATCCAACGTTTACAAGGCGGTTTATTAAGCTACATACCAGTGTCGGGTTCTCGGGCAGTGGCACACGCGGGCGGGATGAGACATTGGAGCCATGGCCCCCCCTTAGGGATGCCATTTTTTTTTTTTTTTTGATCCTTAAAAATACGTCATTTTGTAACACAAATTTTACTTAAAAAGGTAGCATATGTCGCACTAGATTGCATGTAAAGACACAAAATTTTTAAACTCCTCACCTTAGACCCCTCCCCCAGCCCGGCGATCACTGATGCCATTTTACTAAATTCTTTAAAATACGTAAATTTTGTAACACAACATTTATTAAAAAAAAGGCACCAGATTCCATGTATAAGGACATCTAATTTTTCAAAAATTTCTAAGGGGAGGAGGACACCTCCCCTTAGATCCCTTCCCCAGGCCGACGATTACTCAACATACTGCACGCACCCCCCCCCCCCTTGAAAGGAATGTTGCGCTGGCCGAGACTCTAGGGGTATGCTTGACGATAACCTGTGGGTCCTCGGGTTGAGATTTGGGTTTTAGTTGCGGAGGATGTGAGGAGATAAGGACGTCCACGATAAGAATGATGACTGATGTGATGAGTGATATGATGGATCTTTGTGTAAGAAGTTGAAGTTAGTCGAGTCCAATATCTAAGGGACGACTTCGATCAGTTATATGTCATCATAATATTATTCTATAGATTAACTTTGACTGAAAAATATTCTCAGAAGAGATTAAGCAAAATTTGAGTAGAATGTATCGTCTCCATACAACTGTACAATGTTAAGACAGGTCCGTGGGAAATTCTGATTGTGAGGGGGAAGATTCTCGAATAAAATTGAATTTATTTTTAGCGGAGTGGCACTGAAGGATTGGAAGAACTTAAGCAAAAATTATTACTGGACGCCACAGTTTGTTCACACAGGTATGGCCACCACAGCAAGACACCCTTTAGGCGTGGGTTCACTGCATGGTGTTTTTGGACTTTCTGACACGTTCTAGACAGGAAAATGATATAAAAGTCATTTTCCACAAAATCTCTCTCATTCATATGGTCCGAGTTCGAAGATCGTTTTCGCCCTAAAACTACAGTCATCTTTTTAAGGATAGAGTTAGAGCACGGTTAGAAAAAGACAGAATAAGTTATTGATGGCATGTAGTTTACTATGTACAGAATAATATAGAGCCGAATGTATAGTCAAGTGGTTAGAGATTCCGACTTGCAGCCGGAAGGTCGGGGGTTCGAATCCTGGCCGGGTCATGCCAAAGGCTCTAACAGTGGAACCTACTGCCATTGTGTCTGGTGCTCAGCATAAACAATGGAGTAAAACAAGCCAGTGAGCCACAACTCACAACTGGAAAAAGGCCGTGGCCGGCCCAACTTAAACCAATTGGTTAGAAACTGAGCCGTAAAACCTCATCTAACTCTACAGAATAATGTAATGAGAAATTAATGTCTTTGTCTAAAACGAAAAGAAGGGGTTCTATATCTTTCAAGATGAAATGTTCACGTGTTACCAGGGAGGTGCTAGGTGCACTGATCATGTGTCGGCTCAACTGTATGAGCACGTCCCCTATCAATAAGGAAGAACTTCCTAGGGGTTGAGAAATACATATCACACATTTTGACAACGACCTTTTACAAAAATTCCCTGGGGTTTAAAAAAGGGACTCGACTATTACTGGTGAATTAACCGCCGAGACTCCAAATTTGACATACTAATAAATAGAGAGGATGCAAAGCCGACTCTGTTTTTTTTCCATTTGGAGGTGTGATGGTTTATGACACAAAAATAGTCCGGCAGATGCAGTTTATTCCTATTCTACAAAAATGTGTAAAAAAAAATTCATGTGAATCAATTGTTTAGTTTACTGACCGCGTGTTGTGGAATAACAGGTCAGTGTTTAACCAATAAGAATGCAGGGCTCTCAATAACGGATGGATTTACGAGGAGAGGGGGTACTTTTCCCTTATATGCCTTCTCGCATGAAAATTAACATAATGATACATGCATCGGAGGGGTGGTGGACAAGGCTGTCTACATTGACTGTAGAAACAAATTTGTGTTATAGAGCGAAAGGGTGATCCAGCGTGATTGAGATTCCATGTTTTCGTAAAAGGCGTTCTAGCGTTAAAGAATGTTCATAAACGCCACGTTGTCAAGGGGACGTGCCACAGTACGGACTAGTAAGCCTACACCCATATCCTGATAGAGCGAATTTCTTGTCTAAAGTATACACGCAACAAGTAGAGACATCATCACACATTGCGGGGAAGTCATAGGCGTAAGGAAAGGGGGCAGACGGGCACTCTGATTTCGCCCCCTTCACCTTTGATACCTGGTTGATAAAATATGGCATTAAAAATGATAAAATTACTTCAAAGTTAGCCAAACATTGCACTGTTATGCATCTAGGGCACTTTAAATAGTCAAAAAAATTTTCAAAGGGGCCCAAAACACTAATCACTAACACTTCCGCCCCCACTTTCAAAAAGCTTCCTACGCTTATGCAAGTGTACCCCTAGCTATTTCCAATCGAATAAAACATATCTTAAAAACGTTTAAGCGAAAGATTTCTGCAGGAGGTAGGTTGAAATGTCTTAAGAGATTAATTATTGACTTTACTTTCTATAACAAGTCTTTCACAAGCTAGCTAAAGTTTGGCGCTTGACCTTCAATTTAACTCTTCCATTTTCTTCCTCAGCACCATCTCAATAGTTTTCGTTCCATAGTCAATGTGTTACATTCAGGGGCGTCACAACAGGGGGTATGGGGTGATCTACCCCCGGAAATTTTCAAAAGTGACGTCTGTCGGGAACATGCATACGGTCCATCCTGATAAAAAACTGCCACTTTCTTTTGCAATCCATTTCATACTTTGCCAAAAAATCTATTATTTGGGGTTACGTAAGTATCGGCAAATTTAATGGTTACAACGTTTAATTTAAAGTGAAATAGTGTCGGGTGAAATATAGCTTTGGACTTATTTAACCAGAGACCTAACACCTCCCAGATTTAACTGTACGAGGAACTATTCTGTTTGTCGGGAAATTATTACATATTGTTGGAACAGTAACCACAATATAAAAGTTCTTTGTCCGTTTGAGATTTCTACCACACTATTCGGGAAGCAGTAGCGTAGGCAGCGGGTGGGTGGGGTGGCGGGTCGCCCACCCGGGAAAAAAATAGTCGGGAAATTGGGGAAAAAAGAGGAAGGAGAACAAGACTAAAAGAAAAGAAGGAAAGCAAAGAAAAAGGGAAAGAAAAAGGGGGAAAGAAAAAAGAAAAAAAGAAAAATAGGGACAAAAGAAGAGAAAAAGATGAAAAGAAAAAAAGAGAAAGAAAAAGAGGGAAAGAAGAAGAAGGAAAGAAAAAGAGGGAAAGGAAAGAGGGAAAAAAAGGGAAAGGAAAAGATCTGAAACACTTACACTTCCGCCGCGCCTGTAAATCGTAACAATAAAATCGGGCTAGGTAGCTCACCGGGTACTAGCTCACATGGCTACTACATTGCACCCCCACTGCACTAATATTAACGTCAATAGACTAAGTTCAGCCGAGGATTCAGATAGGTATTTTTCCACATTTTCAAGACTAATTTTCCGAAACGTGTTCTCACATTTCCGAGAAAATCGTCCACCATTCACGAAATGGGTTTGAGTTTTAACACCTTCGATAGTATGCTGTTTCCTCCTGTCTTAGAAATTCTAAACTAGGGGGGCGTAGGCTGGGAGGATGGAAAAAAAAAACTTCTCAGGAAAATTTCAGGTGAAAACTTAAAATCATTACTTAAAGAATAGGAATTCGTGAAGATATATTCAATTCAAATCTAGCATAAAGTGTAGCACCACTTTGCATCTAGCCCATCCACCGAAAGCCAAAATTTCCAAAGGGGAGGCGGACACCCATCCCTTCGACCCCTCCCCCAGGACGGCGATCAGTCATCATTGCATCCGTCCCAAAAAGATTCTCTGTAAGTTACGCGCCAACCTTCAGTGGCGCTTCACTGAAATTGTGGGATATGCGCACTTTGATAATTAAAGTTTGGGGAAATGTTGACAACCTCGCCCACCTGGCCTCGGGGCTGGCTTCGCCTCTGTCGGAAAGTCATTGTCTTTTGAAGAAATCAAGGGTGTCGGGAAGATAGAATCACAGTATGTTTAAATGTGAAATAGTCACCATATGAAGCAATGTTTTGGGAATGTGACGTAACTCATCCCGATTGCTTCTGGGGGGATAGTTGTAAGTATTTTTGATCAGTTGCGTCGAGTCGCATTCGCATTCCAGGTAAACCACGCAACACACTTCCAAGATGGGTGTATGTCTATCTTATGATAATGAATCACACACTGGAGGGAGCACAATGACTGTGCAACCGTCGTCTGATTTCGCAGACCCTTCTTCAATGGCCAATTCATAAAAAAAGAGTCGCAGTTGAGTCGATGACAGCTGCGCCTTACCACGACTTTATTCAACTCAAACGAGACCCCCACCACTCCGTCCCCTTCTCCGACTCAACTTCGAATATCAAACTGTGATATTACCGATGTGGTCGTGACGACGTCGTTTGGATCGCAATCGGAACCGAGTAGGGTCGAGAACAAAACACACACACACTTAACAGACCACGCCTGCCACGTGACTGGTTTTCACTGTCCGGTCAGTGCAGTGTGCGCTGGTTTTCCACTTACTGAAATTGTAAAGTTGGGACGCCTTCGTGTTTGCTGTAACCTCTTGAAAGTACTTACACTTTGCATTGTGATGGTTGGGAAGGAGGCTCGCTTTCCGATTGCTTCTGTAGATGCAGTGTCTGAAAACGTTACTTAATTCCTTAAAGAAATTGAATGGCCGTTTGTCCTGGTTATTATGTAACAAGATGGCAAACTGCAATTGTTATTTCTGTTTAATGCGTATTCAATGCAATTTGGTATTTGTGGATAGGTAATTGCTATGTAAAATGAAGTTCAGCATCATTGAAATGTCCGCAAAAGTGTCATTTTGGTGTGCTTTGCTCTCATTCATCTCTGAAGTCCTGTTGTTCTATCGTATCTTTCCATTGAAAGGTATTATAATAATTGCAAAACTTCTTAAAAGTTTATGATCCATCATCAATCGCGCTGCATCTTAAGAAAATCGACCGGCGGTTATTAATGTAATTTTGAAAAGATGTAGACAGACTGCGATTTTATAGTCTATTTAGATGCGTATGCAATGTCATTTTGGAGACAGTTAAATGCATTATTCTAGTACCCACAATCGTGTACATGCTGCAGAGCTTCCACGGACCCGTGACAAAAGGACATTACTGAAATAGGAACTAAGACGGGCAACTGTTCCCTACGTCAATGACAATCTTATACTCCTACCGCATGAAAGTACTCTCTCGGAGTGAAAGGCAATAGGCAGTCGCCCCAAAATTTGCTTTGAAAGCTCTTGCAAATCTCCTCTTATTGCATTACAAGCACCTCTGAAGATGTTTTGAACAAAACTATTACAAACAATAGGAAAAGCAAGTAGAAATTCTCCTTGACTTCCACAATTCACTAACAAAAATATTGTCACATGATCAAAATAGGCCATTCCTGAACTATTGTACCGCGGTACACTGCTTCAAATTGGGGGGGGGGGTGGGGGGGAATACGTTTTCCCTTTAAGTATTTTCGTGACTAAATTGGCATTGCTGTTGAAGTAGACACATAAAAACGGGTGCACCAAGGGGAAATTAACATCGTCAAAAGTTGGGCTGCGTTTTTCGATGGGTTTCGTTTGTTTGTTTGTTTATTTATTTATTTGCTTTTGTTGTTTGTTCGTCTGTTTTTGTTCTTGCTTTTTTGTCCTCCCCATATGCTAAAAGTCACGTCTATACTTTTTGATTTTCCTTAACTGAGGGTTATGAGTTAACCGATCACCATATATATATATATATATATATATTGTCGGAATGTAATTCGTATTTGTCGTGGAAAGATCCACTCCCCTTCTCCCCCACTATTCGATCCTTGGGGACGTCCCTGGTTACATTTATGATATTCGATGAGTGCGTGATTCAAGTAATAGCAAACTAAATAAAACTTGTGAAGAATGGAATGGGGAAATCCTTCGACCTTCCACTAGTCTTGAAAATATAAACATAATTGAAGGAGAGTGGTGTTATTTAGCGGATTATGAATTTGTTGAACCAGAGTAAACTTCCTGACAACCCCTGTTTCACCAAAAATGCCTAGCACAGAACTTGTACCTGGTATGGCATTGATGTTCGCATACCATAGGCTTTACTATAAGTACGAATACGATATTATTATAAACTGTACGTATGGTAACCTAACACGCAGCTGTTCTTTCCAACTAAATGAATTTTGCATTAAGATAGCAGATGTATTTTAATAATTAATGTAAACTTAAGAATATAAAAACAATGGTGTTTGCTATAAACCAAGTTTCAGTTTTTAGCAGTTGTTCCGTACTGATCTTACTGGTTCCGTACCACACTTTAAATTTGTTTTATCTTCATGTGTTTTCGTACTTATTATTTTTTATTTTAAAGATTTACTTTGACATTACTTACTAAGTTGTACATTTGTACGTAAAACTATTAAGTGGAATATTGTGACGTGAACAATACCATTTGGATACATAATCGCGGCTTTCTTACTACAACGTACACTTTTTAAGTGGATATCTTAAGTGGATATATTTAAAATGGAATTATCAATGGTCTTGCTGATGTTGTCCCTCGTGGGATATTCAGAAGGTGAGTCTATCAATATTTTGTTAATATAGCTCGTAACAAAGTTTATACAGGCGACTTAGTGTTAATATGTTCAAGGCGGGGATAAGAGCAGACATGGAGCATAGTCCGGCCCACATATTTCGGTTGACGCGTTAGGTTGTTTTTCGCCCTCTTTCTGCAGTATATGGTCAACAGAGGTAAAGCATTGAGAGAAAAGGACCACTTTTCAGGACTTCATGGTTACATAAGGGCATTCTCATATATCCAGACACGTGTTCGTTACAGATACTAATACGTGTATTTATGAACAAACGGTAGTATATATTGGTTAAATCTTTGTACGGCCCTCATCACTCTCCGAATATCACGGAAAATCGAAAACGTCGTCACCGAGCGGTAGATACGATTAACGGAGCAAATTGAAGAGTTGTATTCTACTTTCTCATGAGAAGTTAAAATAGTAAGTCTGTAGGTACTAACAACATTAAATAATCAATAGTGAATGACTGAAAGCAGCAAGCAACGTTTTATATGGTTAAAAAAACAGAACACTGAAAGATTCAACATGTGAAGCACAACCAAGGTAAGCTTCATTGCAGCGTGGAAATATTTATTGAGTACTATTGTCTGATTTCACTACTGCTAAAAGATCAAATACAATTACATGCCAGTTACAAGCATCAGTTAATCTAGTTAGTTTGCAGTTTTCGGGTTTAATAACTTTCTTTGTCACACATCACTGCACCACAAGTCCAAAGGTAGATAGGGAAAGGTCAAGAGCGTTTATTTTGTCAAAAATGTGTTGAGGTGTTTAAAACCATAATAGCAGTTACTGATGATTAGAGTCTACTGTGTAGAGCTGTCTGTTTACTGACACCAGTGGATCTGTGTATGGCTTCAACTATGTTAACTTAATACAAACAAGTGAATCATTTCACTTTTATAGCCCATACTAAGAAACAAAGATGTATTAAGCTAGCAAGAAGTAGCTACAAGTACAAATGTATCAGTTAAAAAAGATCAACTACAATGCTTATCAATCTCACACAAATATTATCATAAATTAAAAAAAGGGCTAGTGGAGGAAAGATCTTTTTTCATTGCCAATCAGCCTCTAACGAAAAGAATAGCCTAATATGGAAACTGGAGGCAATAAACAAATGTACCGATACTTTCTGAAAGTTCAATCTCTTTCATACTCTCTATCTAATTCTTCGAATAAGTGTTAGATGATGGTAAATATACAAGCTTTGAACAAAGAAGACTACTGTCTTTACACCAATACATAAAGAGTATCTCTTAACCTATTGTTCAAATTTTGTTAATATAGTATATTTTTACTTGTCCTAATATGAAGGGTACAGCGTTCTGCAAGCGGTAGTATTTGCTAAATATCACTTGGAAGGTCCTTCACACTATTGATACTCCGGTTTCACTTTCAAGTTTTAAAAAACATGATGAAATCTTCCGTTAAAAATGGCCATTATTATCTATACACCGCCATAACATAACTAACCCGTTTCGCAGTCTAAGCATCAGTCTACGGCTGTAAGACGCTTGCACGTAAAAAGGAGCGGGTATTTATTAGTGCCCCGTTCATAAGGAAATGCAGAAAATGGCACTCAGTGAATCTCAGTCTTCATGTTAGACAGATCATACTCATTGAAAAAGCTTTATTTATTTGCTTATAGTTTAAATACCCCAGTCCATGTTCCACACATTACACCGTGATAACAGTGCCGTTGGTTTTACTCAGTGCAGAAGTTTATGTCACTTAGCATTTCAGAGACCACATCATTGGCTACACTCCGGCAATGGGCATTCAAAAGTCTCATTCCACGTAGTGGTTGCTTTAAAAACTCCTATAGGCAGTGGCCAGGATTTTTCCTTTTTTTTTTTTTTTTTTTGAAAAATCAGCAAACTCTTGCAAATTTCCTTTTTGCTTTGCCATGTACCTCTGAAGTTTTTTTAAACATAACTATCACAAGCAAAATGTAAAGCAATGAGTTATTCGCCATGAATTTAACAATTAAGGAAAAGAAATATCGGTTCATGATCAGAAAATCCACTCCTGAATAAGGGTGACGTATTATACATTTCTGGTTGGGGTAACAACTACATTTTTCCTTTGAAGTTCCGTCAAGAAACTTCTTTTCGTAAGTCAACAGTATGAAATGTCACTGTGATCTAGAATCCCCTGTCGTAACAAGATCACCACTTGTACTTATTCTTAACTCATTTTTCATTATAATCCATACTAATATAATAGTTAAAGACTTATGGAGATTAAAACTTTGTGATATTTACATGATATTTGTTATCTTCATTCTACGTAGTTTGGCCAATTGGGGTGATTCTACTCTTCATTGTATAATTTCGGCGATAGCAGCTCGGATAGAAATAGACAGATGACAGATCGTCACTATCAGGAGAACAGCATTTTTAAAAACTTCACGTTTTATTCCATTTAACATTGCACAGGTCTTCTAAAGCTCTGAAGTTATCTATAGTTTTTACTTTTGTCAGTACGTGCTATCTTTCAACAGCAAAAAAAAAAAAGTAGTAAATATGGCTACAAAAACTATAATCAATGTACCCTTTTCATGGTGTTTTTTTCGTTCATTTCTCGCAATGGACTGAGCATTTTTGCAGCTATTTTGGAATGGATTCCACTTCTATATGGGAAGGAATGGGAAGCTGACAACGTTAGTTGTCCGAACTTTTTTATACATGTTTGTTATGAACGGAGTAGATTTCTGCTCCCGTCTTTCTATATTGAAAGGAAGCCATCTCCTGCTTTCTGAACATTATGATTCATTTTCTTATTTTTATGTCAGTTTGGCACTAGTCCTGCTAGTCGAGTCTGTGAACCTACAAAAATGGAATCTTTCAAAGCAGATCGCGTGATAGACACTACTTATTGACCTATACAGCTACTTCGCAATTACAAGCAAAGGGTTGTCAATCGGGATGGTAAAATTCAGTCGTAAATCATCTACCCAAAATGAGATGGCCTCCAGTCAACTGTTCGGGAGTAATTCATCTTTTTGTTTGTCTCTCAGGGAACTTAAGCTCACAAGGTTCCTGTCCTTTTCATGTTTTCACTGCATTTCTATTATTTTCGTCATCAACGTATTCTGCCTTATTGCATTAAAACTAAACTGGTGGGTATCTGAGAAATATTATCCCCCTGATCTGCTGATCTCTCGATGGATAATTTCGTCGTCTATCTGATTGTGATTTGGATTCCCGTCCTGAAAACGTCCTTCCCTGTTGGTGGTGTACAGACTCATGTTCGTATGTAAGAACAACTTTGTCCCCAGAACACGCTGTTTATATTATCTAACGAATTTTTCTTTTAAATTGTGCGGCAAGCCCACTGGCCAACCTTGCTCAAGGTCTATGAGAAAATTCAGCCCGATAACTCTCATGTGAATCCAGTGTATATGTATTATACTACGCACATCACTTCAAGTATTGCATCTAGCAAGAATATTCTCACTGTGAACCGTGCACACCTACGTATGTAAGAGCTGCTGTGATAGTGCACAACACTAAAAGGCCAACAACAGTCACTAAGCACAGATAGTGGGCACCGTGTAATGCTTGTAGTACTGAAGTAGGTGCCGTTCGTAAAATTAATAAAAAAATAATAATAAAGTTTGCAATTATTACTGCGATGCTACAGCCAAATTTCAACCAAATTTTGGGAACATTTTTTTCCGTTCTCTATCATTTCCCATCGATGGAGGCTGAATGTTAGCTGCAACGATTTTTTATCAAAAAACACAAAAAAGAAATATGTTACACGTTAGGAAAGCCTGCCCAAGACTGTTCATTCGAAAGGAGTGAAAGCTGGGAGATATACTTAGCCTTGACCTACTACCTCCACACTCTCGGGTCCACTAATGGGGGTCTGAGGTGCCTCTTAAAAAAAACAATGAAATGAAATACTGTTAGATACAATTTCGTGGTATCTGGCAATTTTCATCATTAACAGAGTTTTTACCGCCTAGAAAGGGAACATTAGTAGACTCGTTGGTTTCATTTTGTCTCAATTTTATAATTATTAATATGGATGCCTGTCATGAAATTGCTGTTTACTTTGATAGGTTTGCCTCTAATTAAGTTACACTTAATATAAGTAAAATAAAAATATATTGTCTTCAATTTGCCATATATTGTCTTCAATTTGCCAGGTAGTTAAAATCACGATTTTAAAATTACCATTAAAAACATACCCTTTAAACTTGCTGGGAGTGTTAATTTTGTGGTGTCTACATTGATCGAAAGCTTCACTGGCGTAGTCACATTTCAAATGTGTCTTCGCAAGCTGGTAATGGTGCTGCAGGCTAAAGAAAGTGTTACAAAGAAATGTGTTTCGTACGATTTATTTAAGTCTGGTGCACCCTCATCTTTCTTATCTGTAGTCTTGCTTGGTCTAGCACAAGTGGCACGTCTGTAACAAAATTGGTTGTATTTCAAAAAATGGCTATAAGACATATTGTTAATTCTTTTTACCGACGTGAACGTACTAGTACACTATCCATGTCCCTAAAATTGTTTAAATTTCATGATATTTAAAAACTAAATACAGCAGCAGCCGCTTATCGATTTACTAACAATCTCCTACCTTCAAGCTTTTCTCATTTCTTCACGTAAAACTCCGAAAATCTCCGCCTTCCAGGTACTTCAACAACCATCTTAAAACATGCCTATGTTAATGCGCCATCACTGCCTGAATTCTCTAACAAATACCAGGCGAGGCGGAACGGGAAAAATATTGGAGGCGGGGAGAGGGGGGGGGCTGATTGCCAGCAAGACTATCTGGGCGGAGCGTCACCATCAGTTGGCACGGAGCGTGCAAGAAAATTTTTGGTTTTACAAACCCTCTAGATGGCCGTAAACGGCACTTCCCGAGTGTTTTTAGCTGCTTGTACCAAACCTTGAAATATGGATTCCATGTCTGTAATTTCTCAATTCATGAGAAAAAAATCAATCTGTGAAAAATGGCAGTACTTGTTTCTAAGCGGAGCATCTCCATCGGGCGGCGTGGAGCGGACACAAAATTTTGGGCTTTACCAACCCTCTAAATGACCGGAAACGGCACTTCCCCAGTGTTCTAAGCTACGTGTACCGTGCCTTGAAATATGGATCTCTTGTCAGTAATTTCCTAATTTATGAGAACAAAATCAATCTATGGAAAATGATAATGCATATCAGATGAGTTGAGCAAATATAGGGAGGGGGGCCAAACATACGTTTACCCCCACTTTTTCATTGAGCCTGAGCCCCCTCAAGCCCCCCCCCCATCTCGGTTCCGTCGCCGGGGATGGACACTGTAACTATTAAGCGTAGTGTATATTTTTTCGTTATAGGTTTTCAAAACTGCCTATAAATCAGTACTGAGTTCGTAAAATATTTACTTGTGTTTTGCTAATCTATAGTCATCCTGTGTAAGTTAATATTCACATTGCTGGGTGTCAGGTTAGGTTGCTGGGTGTAAGGATGGGGGTTGGGTGGGTGGACTTGTGGGTGGACGGTGGGGTGGCGGGGAATGGGTAGTTAGGGCTGTGTGGGTGGGTGGTTGGTGGGGTGGTTGAGTGGGTGAATTTTTGCATAATGGTGTTTTGTCTGTTATTGTTTATTCCGTGGTAAGCACTCTACTAGATAAGCCCTTTGAGTTTTCTAAAATGCTTCCCTTCACAATTTTATACGTTCATGTAATGCATAACGTATTTTTTGTTTTTTGTTTTTTTGTTTTTTTTGTTTGTTTTTTTGTTTTTGTTTTTTTTTTCTCTTTTTTACCTAATTGTACTTCTTGAGATTCTGTATTTCTTGAGAATTTAATAAAACAAATAAATAAAACGAGATAACACGAGCTAACAATGCTCTTTTTAAGCTAAGGTGTAAAATGATGTAGTACGTATTTAAACGACCCCTGCGTCCATCGGCGCCTATTGCTTCCTGAGTTGCGAAAACACCCCACGAGGTGTCGTCCCCATTGGGAACCACTGGCCTTAATTCAGTATTCGTTATGGAAAATATGATAAATTAGGTGTTTCTATGGTACTGCGTGTGCCAAATACATCGGAGGGTTGGCTTAAAAGGAAACAGTCGCCCCAAAAGGGCTTCGAAAAGTCATCAGTCTTGTAAAGCTCCACCTTCTTGCCTTACAAGTGCCTTTTAAAAACATAAATATTACAAACAAAATGTAAAGCTTGGAGTTATTCTCCCTGAACTTCACAATCCAGTGACAGAAATATTGTCACATGATTAAAAAGAGCCATTTATGAATTAGAATACCGGGGTATACGGTACTACTTCTCATCAGGTGACTCCATTTCCCTTTAAGCACGGGACTGGTATTGCGAACAAGTGACATGTAGCTGCTTCTAATTCAAAACTAATGTGATATTCACAATATTAGCCGAAACTTCAGGAAAAAGTGTTGCACCACTAATATAACTTGACATAACACATTTACAGCGAATGAACTGCTTTGTAAGTTGAAGCAGACTTTGAATCATTTTTCATGTGCATAGGAGGTTACAGATGATTATAGGTTTTAATACCTTTACAGGGCGATTTCTCGTGTAAAATTGTAGATCATTTAAAAGCATCATACAATCTCTATTGATCTGGTTAAGCAAGCATGGCAGCAGTGCCCTGTGTTATTTTGCACTTAATAACAGTTAACCACGAGTAAAGAATATTAATCCAGAATGAACTTTTTCTACTTTTATTATAAAAATATATGAAGACGCTGTTTTATGAAGGAACGGTTGTGCTATGTACATTCTTCATTGTGTGTGCCATGTGTTGCCATGCTTCTTGTTACAGTATTTGCAAACAGTGTACGCTCCTTGTCCCTCAAAATATGTTCGTGTTTTTTTTTTAATGATAATCATTTCATTAACTCATTCAAAAATGCCACTGTATCTAGAGGTTCTGAGTCGAAGAAGGACAAGAATGCTTCTCATCAAATATCTGGTCACAATAGCTCATAACGCTTCCAGCTTATTGCTGTATATTTAATGACGATGAATAATTGATGACTGAAGTTGTTGTGCACGAATATGTAATTGTTGCTAGATCTTTCGTTAGGGCAACTTTACTATCTCAGGTATAGCTTTCACTGTGCTTGTTGTTCATATTTTCAAAACTCTGGTAACCGCACACCGAATTATAGATTTTAGGTGCTTAAAGTATGAGGAAAGGTATATATTGTTGAGAACAAAATAATATTAGGTTGACAACTAAGGCTTTAATTATGTACAAATAATATCTTATAAAAATGGTGACATTGTCTAGTGAAATACTAACTCCCTGCCTACTTTATAAAGGGAGGAAGTAATATATTTGGTTTTGTTACATTTTGCATTTTATATACTCAATGAAGAATGAAGATAATATTTTTAAAGAGGGACCCCTCAATCGTGCTGTAGAATTACCCTAAAAAAGGAATATTACTTGCACAGATCTTTTACATCATTATTTACACTATAGACTTGGGGGAGTAACCCTGCTCTAGAGTTGTCACTTTGGCAGGAAGTCGAGTGACGACTACACTTTCCAGGAAAGTCCTAACTGGAAGGGCTGCGTTGATCCTAGTCCCCAAATCTGACATGGCATGAAAGAATAGGAGTCTAGCGATAACGCTTATAAGTGAACACTCCGCCTGAATATTCTTATCCGTCGTATTGTTTATTCACGTCAAGACTTCATTAAGAACGTGTCGTCATTTCATTGTTGTGTATGCTCCTAAAGCCAGAATGTAGTTCATCGAGCAGCACACGTAGTGGTGAAGTTCAAAAGAATTGTGTGCTTTTTACTGTTATGAATTCTGGGCAATTTCGTCGTCAGTCTTATGGAAGTTAGGCTGTGAGAGAATGGGGCGATGAGGGCAAATTATTTAATCGAAATGGGCTCACCAACATGAAGGATTGACCATCGTAGGGAGCGTTGTGGTGACTCGGAGCACTCCAAAGTGTAGGCTTTGAAGTGTACGGGCCCTCCGTGGGGCCTCTGTTGGGTTCCAAGGACAACACCCAGCAGTGTATTAAGGCGAAGGGCAAAGCCACGGATGATCTTGTATTTATAAAACTTGTTATTAAAATGAAGCTTTTAACTATCTCCAAATGGCTCCAGATACATACTAAGTGGACAATAAAATAAAAATCACAATTTGATAACTTTTTTTAGGATTTTGCATCTAAGTTACCTTACCTTAGTAAAAACAAAAATCAGGGGAGGAGCTACCCCTCCAGTCAGACAACACACCTTTCCTTTACAGTCAATCAAAAGAAAAAAATCAAGAAATTGCAAGTTTTCCAATATGTGATCAGTTCGAAAATTTATTAAAGATAGCGCCATTTTGCGTCTTAGCCATCTGAAATGAATAAAAATTTCTAGACCCCTCCCCCAGAACATTACTTGTAAAATTTGACAAAGCAAGGATTCGCTCCCGGTTCAAACTACTTCCGATACGAATATGCACATTAATGCACATTTTACACCAGGCTTTCTGGGTGTATCTGGGGTGGGTTTACAGCATCATCTTCTCTGCTGCCCCCCCCCCCCATCACCAACCTCTGCGCGACGTCACTGTGCAGATTTTCCGAAAAATGCCAATGCCGGCGTCACACTCACAAAAGAGTCAAGATTTTTGAAAGTAACTTACAAGACTTTTTTGTTTCCAATAAACTATTTCATGACCATATCAAGATATGAATTCTCGCAATAAAGGATGTTTAGAAAAGTTTAGAGCAACTTGCAAGGCCTGGGAAGTGTCATTTCCGGCGATCTAGGAGGCTTTTTGAGCTAAAATTTTCTGGTACGCTGAAATGGTCAAGCGCCCCCACGCCCCTACTAAATTGTTCCTGCCTAAGCCTCTGTCGATAGTGTGCCTGTCACGTCGTGTTGTCTTTGTGCTCGTGTAGTATTTGCAACCGGACCCGTAGCCAGCTTCACATTTTAGGGGGGGGGGGGGGACAGGTGCTGTGACGGGGGGGGG
>WURT03644930.1:0-10161 GCA_009936505.3 Holothuria glaberrima | reverse complement strand
ACAAGAGATCATATTTAAGCTCCTTATGGGCAGATTCGAGTCACGTTTGGATTTCTATCTCGACTACGAAAAAAAAAGCCCAATAAACAATATAAACAACACACATAAAAACCATAAAAAGCAGCACAAAACGAGTTTGTCATTCCCCGCAGCTGGACAAAGAAGTGTTGGCAGGTAGCCTTGGTTGGGGTAGAGGATGGTGGTGGTGGTTTCATAGGTTTAGGGTATTCTAAGATATATTTCGTGCTCAATCAATTCTAATATTGGTTCTAAACAATTTTCTTGGGGCCCCCTTTGCCAGAGCAGTCCTATTCTGACGCCACTAAGATTATCGATCTGTTGTAAAATGTTTCCCAACAGAAGGTGAGTACAGTGCCACGAACGTTTTTCCTGCACTGCGACATTAAGGAGCGTGTCTCTATAGATGGGAGAGTTGTCAGGCACTGACGCCATGCAGTTGGGACACTTGAGAGTTCGGGAACAACGCCTATGTGAGGATCTTAGACGTTTTGCTGAAAGTTTTCTCGGCTTGTTAAAAAGAGAAATCCTACCATGGTTATTCCACTTAACCTAAAACATTCCTTGGTGCACACCTTAAGTCTTCAGAAAAATTTCAAGTTAGCTTGTATTGATAAGTTTGTCGAGTTTCAAGTAGCTCTTGAGGAAGATTTTGGGGTTTGCCATGAGAAAATTATGTCATGTAAAGGCCTACCTCAAAATACAATTTTTTAAACCAGAATGCAAAAATGCATTGATTTTTCGATGATGTATGTTTCATTCCAAAAAAAAATGTCATGTTATCACATTTCTCTCAGTCACTGGTCAAATGCTGTCTTAACGTCTTGGAAAAATACAGTTTTGTGATCTTGGGAATTCTTGGGAAATTTTGTTTTGACATTTGGAGACCCCAGAGGAGGATCTTGTGAATTCTTGAAAAATTTTGTTTTTGACCGGTTTTTGACAGGTGAGGAACTTGGAAATTCTTGCGAGTTTTTGCTTTTTACCATGTGGTAACCCAGAGCAATATCTTGGGAATTCTTAAAAAATTTCGCTTCTTTGACCTGTGGTTAAGCAGATAAAGATATTGGGGTTTCTTAGGAAATTCAGCTTCTTGACATGTGGTGTCCCAGATAAAGGTCTTGGTAATTCGTGGGAAATTTCCTTTTTTTTTTACCTTTGGTGAGCCCCGATTAAGATCTTGGTTTTCAGAGTTTGACCCCAGTGACCACAGACGACTTTTGACCCCTACAAAAACAACAGTGTTCTTCTTCTTACCATAAAACATCTACATACTATGTATGAAATTCATCCAAGTTTCCTACCATGAGATATCCTGTTAACAAGGTTTAAGAGTTTGACCCCCAGTTACCCCAGATCACCCTTGACCTCCACCAAAAACAGTAAGATTCTTCCCCTTACTGTAATGCATCTATATACCAAGTATGAAATTCATCCAAGCTTCCAACCTTGTGATATCCTGTAAACAAGATTTTCAGAATTTGACCCCTGGTGACCCCAGATGACATTTAACTCCACCAAAAATCAACAGGGTTCTTCCTCCCAATATGGGACCTCTATGTACCAAGTTTGAGAAATATCAGTTTCCCTTCTTGAGATATGGTGCACACAATGTTTTCAGAATTTGACCCCAGACCCCAGATGAGCTTTGGCCCCACCAAAAACCATAGGATTCTTGCTCTTACCATAGCCCACCTACATACTAAGTATGAAATTCATACAAGCTTCCAACCTTGAGATATCCTGTTTACAAGGTTTTCGGAGTTTGACCCCTGGTGACCCCAGATGACATTTGACCTCACAAAAACAATAGGGTTCTTCCTCTCAATATGAGACATCTATGTACCAAGTTTGAGAACTGTCAGAGTTTCCCTTCTTTAGATATGGTGCACACAGTATTTTCATAATTTGACCTCTGTTAACCCCGGATGACCTTTGAACCCTACCAAAACCAATAGGATCCTTCATCTTACCATAACGCATCTACATACTGAGTTTGAAATTGACCCAAGATTCCTACCTTGAGATATCGTGCACACAATGTTTTCAGAGTATGACCCGGTGATCCCAGATGACATTTGGCCCCCACCGAAAAAATAGGGTTCTTACTCTTAATATGAGGCATCTATGTACCTATGAGATATCGTGCACACAAGCTAGGCGTCACATACACGCCATACAGGCATACACACATACAATGATACACACACACACGCAATCATGACTGCAATGGTTTCTCTTTCAACGAAACCAAAAATCCTTCTCCAAGAAGCAGACCGCCAATAATGTAACGAACAAAGTCATTCATGAGCCATGGGAATATCCATGGAAGCAATATGACAGAAGTTTGAACTTTGTGCACTGCTAATTGGGCCTCAGAACACCCCATTTACAACTTTTCCACATCAAGAGCTCCACCTACTTTAAAAAAAGTGTCCAAATGGCGATTTCGGCCCTGTATGTTTAATGCGCATCTTTAAAGGTAGTGTTGGATTTTTTGGTACAAACTGTTTCTAAAAGAGATCATTGATTCATTACCCGCCAGTACGCTATAGCCTACACAGTCTTGTTTATCACAAATTAAAAAAGAAATTAAATTGCGAATCGCTGTCCTGGGGGAGGGGTTTAAGGGAAGAGGATGTCCCCCTCTCCTTTGGAAAATGTTTGCTCACGCAAGGTGGGCTAGATGCAAAATGTGCCACATTTGGTGCTAAATTTGAATTGAATATGTTACCAAGAATTTCTACTTTTTTAGTTTTTTTTCATTTTGCTTGCTTAAGTGAATTTTTACTCAGTCCTTGGGATAAATCCTAACTACACTTTGTGAAGTGAGTGAACAGTAAATTGTTAGACTTTTTACCATTTACGAATCGCTGTCCTGGGGGAAGGGGTCTAAGGGGAGGGGTGTCTCCCTCCCCTTTGAAGAACAATGAAATTGGAAGGTGTCTATATGGCAAATGGTACCATATTTGGGCGAAATATAGCTTTTTAGTATGTAGTGTCAATTCGCAATCACAGTTTTAGTTTTCATCATTTTTGAAAAAGTGGGGGGGGGGACTTTTTGGCGATGTCCCCCTTCCAAAAAGTGAGGGGGACGCGTCCCCCCGTGATCTTCGCCCATGGTCAAGTGGTTGGTGTGCGTGGAAGCTCATAACCACGCTTAAGGCCCCTCCCAGGTAAACTTGTAGGCGCGGTCAAATTCACCTTTTGGGAGAGTCCTAGTTGGTCGGACGCTATCACCTTACCAATTCATATTTAAATCTATTCGTGCGTTTCAAATGTTGACCAATCAAGGGATTGCATTAACTTCGGCATAATTCCTATAGAACCAACGAGGAACACTAGCCTTGCGAAGCTGCAAGCCTCGTTAATCTACCGTGATGACCTCTCGCGAGAAGCGTGTAGTCACTAGAATTCTATAAATCTGTATATATAATTTTCAATTCTTTTTTGGCAGACCTTTTAATCAATGTTGATCATATTTGGAACGGAGATCTTATATAATCGACGATAAATCAGAAATGAAATCTTTTCATTCTTTTCTGTGTCCCTTTGGAGCTACACCCCAAGATCCCGAAGCCTTCACAGGAGCGATAGGCCTTTAAACAATACTCTTTTCAGTTTAAAGCTTCATTCTAATATCCATAATTTTGAAAATTACCCAGAGTTCTCGGGGCGTCGCCAAGTAGTTCACTATTGGAGCTTTGCCCATGGACCCCATGAGGGGGCCTTGAATGGCCCCTGGAACCCACGCTGGTGAGGTAGAGAGTTTTAAAGTTCCGCAGCACCATTTGCAGGGTTGGTTAATGTCGTGTTGTTGCCCACAGTCATATCTTCTCCCCCTATTTGCCCCCTTCTACACTTTCAAAACTGGAAGCGTCACTAACAAGATGCATTTGTCATTATTTCGTGCATCCACCTGAAAAGCTATCATAGTTCCCAAAAACCTGGAAAAGCAGCAACGATAATTTGAGAAAAAACAAACAGTTCATGGTAACTTGATTCGTTTCCGAATAAAAAAAAGCCAACCGTTCGGTTGTCATGTGTTCTTTGTCCGGCGTCAAATGGAGACTTTACTCCAATTCACACACGAAAACGCACATTCCAAATAATTTCCATTTTATTATGAAAGCTCCGTAACATGATTGTTCAAATGTTCGAAACTTTCATACATCAGTCATGAGAAGTACTTTGAACCCATCAATAACCGAAAAAGAAATCTTAAATTGAAGAGAATCTGCACATAATTACCAGTAGCCGCCCTCGGATTTTGATTTCCTTTGATAACAAAAGGTACTCCCTGAAAGTAGGTCTTGATGTACATAACCTTATTGCACAAAGAAAAAGAAAATTATCTCCACACTTAATATCGTCGTCAGTCTGCGTCAATAGAATAAATTGGTTCTATAAAGTCCCAGCAACTATAAAGGCCGTCGCTTTCGTAAAATTATATCAAAATGCATAAGCCGAATCTTTCTGTTATAAAACTTTTTCATTGAAGGATGGAAATAGCCAGTCGAATATTGGCAGCAGAATTTGGAGAGATGAGAGCGAGGAAGACAGAAAGAGAGAGGGGAAGGAAAAAAAAAAACTTAATATGACCGTCGATGGTAGTATCTAATAACAATTTTCTGGATGTTAGAAACGTGATTTATTCGTAATTGTCGCAATTGAGGCATGCTTAGCTAATGTGTTTACACCTGTCCGTCTATAATAACATCTGGCGGGAAATATTGTAAGCATACTATACTCACACTGGTTCAGGGGTGGCGCCAGGATTTGACCGAGGGGTACGGTGGGGAAGGGGGCGCGGGGATCCCCGACAAGGGGTTCACAAATCGAAGTCATGAAAAAGGTGACAGGTTTCCAGGTGGATGGAAAACGCAAGACTTTTAGCACAAATTTTGGGCCTTATTGAAGCAAATTTAAAAATTTGGCGATTTTATTTAAAACCAGAATGCAAAAATGCATTGAAGTTTCGATGATACATATGTTTTATTCACAATAATGCAATGTTATCCCATTTCCTTCAGTCACTGAAAAAATGCTACCTTAAGGTGTTGGAAAAATACAGTTTTGAGTTCATATTTGATCTTGGGAATTCTTGGGAAATTTTGCATTTTGACCTTTGCAGACCCTAAATGACCTTTGACCTCCACAAAAACCAATGAGAGTTCTCTCTCTTACCAAAAAGGATCAACATACTAAGTACAAAATCAATCCAAGCTTCCTACTTCAAGATATCGGGTTAACGAGGTTTTCGGACTCTGACCCCTGGTGACCCCAGATGACCTTTAACCCCCACCGAAAACAGTACGCTTCTTCCTCTCACCCTAAGGCATTGACATATTATGTATGACATCAATCCAGGCTTCCTACCTTGAGATATAGTGTTAACAAGGTTTTTGGCCTCTGACCCCCGGAGACCCCACATGACCTTTGACCCCCGCAAAAACAATAGGATTCTTCCTTTTAACATAGCACATCTACATACAAAGTACAAAATCAATCCAAGCTTCCTTCTTCAAGATATCTTGTTAACAAGGTTTTCGGAGTTTGACCCCCAGTGACCCCAGATGACTTTTGACTCCCGCCAAAAAACGAACGTTTTTCCTCTCACCATAACGCATCCACCTATACTAAGTATGAAATCAATCCAAGCTTCGTACCATGGGATATTGTGTCAACAAGGTTTTCGGGCTTTGCCCCCGGTGTCCCCACATGACCTTTGACCCCCTCTAATAACAATAGGGTTCTTCCCCTTACCATAAATCATCTACATACTAAATATGAAATCAATCCAAGCTTCCTAACTTGAGATATGGTGTTAACAATGTTTACAGAGTTTGACCCCTGGTGACCCCACAAGACCTTCGACCCCCACAAGTAATGATAGGGTTCTTACTCTCACCATAACGCATCAACATACTACGTATGAAATCAATCCAAGCTTCCTAACATGAGATATTGTGCCAACAATGTTTTAGGAGTTTGACCCCTGGTGACCCCAGATGACCTTCGACCCCGGCCAAAAAATATGGTTCTTCCTCTCAATATGGGGCATCTATGTACCAAGTTTGAGAACTGTCAGGGTTTCTCTTCTTGAGATACCATGTTAACGAGCAGTGTCACAAAGACACATACAATGATACACACACGCACATACACACACAAGCCATCATGAATGCATAGGTTTCTCTTATCATCGCAACCAAAACAGAGTTGGGAACTTTTGGATTTTCACTAAAGAAAGTTTGAAAACATTGGGAATTTATAGAAGAATATTTAAAAATTTTGGTTTTATTATAGAAACTACCTTCCTTAAGAGCAAAACTAAGAAAACCATTAGGGCAACTGGTTGCTGTGGTGCATTACATGCTTTATGGTACCCATTACAGATTCCTGACAAAATTGGAAAATCATTTCAACGGGGGTTCGGGAGTGCCAACCTTCCCCGACAGGGGGATGCCTCCCCTCCACCTTTCCCCATGCCGCCGACAGATACGTATTCCTCCTGCACTCATAATACCAATGTTTGCGAACTTACTCAAGAATTCTTCGTCGATCTGTACGCTTTTAACAATACGCATATACCATAACAACAAGTACAAATCATAAATATTGAAAGGAAAACCGACTGAAGCAATTCCGATTACCATGCATTCTTGCAATAAAAGAGAGTGGGGTTTTAGTAAGCGATTTCTCTCGCTTAAAACTTACCCAAATTGAATGAAGATGTTCCATTGATTTACTGTGCAAAAGTGATAGTGCCGTTGGTCACAATACAGTTTAAGCTTTGTCTTGCAGTAGGAGTATTCATACATTGAAACCAATCAACTCCAACTTCTCAACTTCAGGCTTTATGAATATACTGAAATTGGACGATGTCAGACATTGTTTGCAGGTGCTCCAGTATGTACGTGACAAAGAGGTGTGCATACTCAACAATTGCTACAAAGGTGCACCACCCCCTCCCTTCCCCCTCCCTTCCCCCTCCCACTCCTCCAACCTGGTGTCACCCTTGGCACTGATACAAAGTATCTAGGCCTGTGTATTCATCTGTTCTAAGGGAACAATGGAAAATAGAAACTTTTACTTATATTACAAATACTCTGTTCACGCAGAGTGATAAGTGCAAATAATAACTTTTTCACAGTTGTTCAATGAAAATTCTTTTCCCTTCTTTCTCTTTCACACACAGGACACTGGAAAGTATAAGCTGCAAACTTCAAAGAAGGGTTTAATGTAAGGCTTAAGCCTAATACCATGATGTAAGTTCTGGGAGTTACTTCAGTTCTCATTGTTAAAGTTAAGCATGAGAAAATTTTTACTGAAGTTGCCAGAATTTAATTTTTTTCTAGTTTTTTTCACAAACATAACTTAATGTTCATATAATCATGTAATTGCAAAAAAAAAAAATTCAAGGCTCATCAAATTACTAAACATTGAAAATATCCTAACCAGATACGTCTTAGCCATCCCATAAGTGATAAAAATACAATTTTGGTACAAATATCTGCTATATTGCATAGCTCATGTATGGATGCTGTGCTACTTTCCCAACAATGTCACTTGACTTCTGTTTAAAAGGTCACTGAAAAACTAAACAGTGCATAGACATTGCAAACGTGAGGCGAATGCCAAATGTGGCTCTTCCTACTGTATACAGGTATAATGAATGGGGCATGAATGCCTATTTCAACTCTCCCTAAAAATACACAGACATTGTTAACAGATGAAAGCCTAATTCAACTTTGGCCTAAAAAGTACATACATATTGTGAGTGATACATGCAGTCTTTTTCGAATTTTCCAAATGGACACGGCACAATGTATAACATGAGTGTCTATTTTGAATTTTCAAAAAAAAAAAAAAAAAATGTTCTCACTGGTTTTGAAGACAAATCAAGGTGGCAATTTGAATATTCACGGCTACATAATGTAATGCAGTGTACAAAGTCATGACAAACATACCAATCACAGATGTCGGGTTAAGATATATAATGTTAGGACAGAAATAAATCAATTTAAAAGCATATAAAAATGTTGCTCAATAGTCACTATTAAATACACTCTGAGAGCCCACCTGAGCAAACACAGTAATGGAATACAATGATGAACTGACATTTTACTGACAATACTGCCAAAAATGTTCACTTGGAATGACAGCCCCTTATTGTGAGAGAGTGGAAAAAGTTTACTGGCCAGGATATGCAGCAATGGACAGCACCAATGTGCATCAAATTTACTCTAGCACCAATCTGTTCCAGAGTGCATATAAGAAAAACTCAGGGTCAGTGTTTCCACACTTCAGAAACAGATTTCCAGGCTGAGTTGGACCATTAAATTTTCTGACTTAGAGAATTTCCAAGGTCTTTAGGTACATTACAGAACGGCTGGGGTTCTCAAGTGTTGGTCCACGGGACATTTGTGGCTCGTGACACCCATGACACCTTTGCCCCAACCTTGGAGTGGCCGAGGTCAGCTTTTGTCACCTACTATGGCATCCCTATTAAAAAAACCTCCACTCAAATTAAGGATGAGTAGACTTCTCACTGCCCCATGCAATGTGTGGACACTTTCATTGCTCTTTTGTATGACTTCATTGTCAAATATGGGCACTGGATTAACCTCAAGGAAATGTGGATCATGGCCAAAGACACTTGAGAAACCCTGCAGTAAAGTGTATGCAAATGCTCCTTGTTAGCCACCACTAGCTGTCCCACCCCCTCCAAATATTCTGATTTTGTTACTTCTAAAAATACTCCTTTTTTAGGTTTCCTTCAACTTGTAAATATTGCATACCTCAAGTATAAATGCTGTGCTACTTTCCCAACAATGTCAATTAAGTTCCATTTAAAAGTCTCCTACTATTCAAACATCTGTAACATGCAAATGAAAACTAAGCGTGAGCTTTCTTTCTCTTTTGCACTTTAATGCTCTGTCATTAATGCAAAATAATACATACTATTTAAATTTAAAAGTGGATGTTAATTCTGGCATTCAAATTTCAAGTCTGAACAAACTTCTGATTGCAGCATAAAATCTATCTTAATCACTGAATCCCACCCCAAGCAATCTCATTAATTCATCTGAATCTTCATCATCAACATCCTGGGCAAGCTTCTCCGTTAATTCAGTTGCAAATGAATTCTGGAGATTTTTTGTAATAAACTGCAGAGTAAGTTGATAAATAAGAGACGTCTTGTCGGAAGGCTTGCAAACGTTCATGTGATTGACATCCAGGTTGTGATGTTCACCAAATCCAGGATCTGTAATGAATTATTAAAACATGAAAAATTTATCAAAGTAGACTCAGTTAAATTAGAGTTTGACTACTTCCAGATAATTTCAAGAAATTACATACAGATTTCCGAAAACACGTGTAGCACACAAAACTGATAGCCACTTAGGAGAAGTCCAAAGAAATGCAATACATCTCCTAATATGAGTTGCGTGATAAAAGTCTAGGCATGCAATATGTAATATATTTTATAAACTACAATACTTCATTTCACTAACTTCAGTATGAAGGCAATTTATTACCAAAAAAGAATGAGAAATCCATTGTGGTTTCAAAGATTTTTATTATAAAGATACAGAAATGGTAAAATTTTTTTTATAGATTTGCAAACATTCTGACCACTGATGGCATCAAGTGACCCTTCACCTCAACCAAAAATGACATGCTTCTTCTTTTCAATAAAGCCCACTGACATACTAGACATAAAGACTTGTCAAGGTTACTCATCTTGAGATACCCTGATCAGAGGAGAGTTGTTGGCAGACACACATAAACAGGTCCATGAACATCTATAGCAACTTCAGCACTAAATACGTTTCTCCTTTCCAAGATCAACATTTTCTAAAAATCACATGTATTGGTGGTTTACAGGCAACAGCAATCTCCTTTGGTACACTATGCACCTTTTCACCTTTTCTTCAAGTGCAGGAAAAGTACAACTCAAGTATCCTCTACGTAAAAGCAATTTATCACCAAACAAACCAGAATGCAAAAATGCATTGAGGTTTCAATGATGCATACTGTACATTATTTGCAATAATGCTATGTTATCCCATTTCTTTCAGTCACTGGTAAAATGTTATCTTAAGGTGTTGGAAAAATACAGTTTTGTGTTCATAT
>WURT03644919.1:4197-19583 GCA_009936505.3 Holothuria glaberrima | reverse complement strand
GCTGGAACTTTGTACATGCAGAATAGTGTTTATTCACCTGTAGCTGATGGCAGGGTTTCTTTGCACCTTTTATAAAAAGTACTGAATTAAAGCTGCATCTTCTTTACTTTGTAGAAGTATCGTCATTGAAGAAATTAGGTACAGTGTGACAGGGACAGTATGACATGGTTTACTGTGTTCAGTTTTTTTTTAAACCCATAACGTGTGCATTTGAAAATTGAAAGTACCGTGAAAATACTAAGTTAAAAAAAAAAGCAGAATCATGACACAAATTTTGATGTTTTCGTTGATTTATTCATAAAACTATTAGTAAAGAATAGTATAAAAGTAAGTAATACACTTTGCAAAGTACGTGTGCATTTAGCCCAGTGGGACTGTCAGACTTTGGTGATGGAGGGGGGTGGGTGCTACCGATGGTGAGTAATTGTACCCATTTTTTATGTGCTCTGCTTTTTTTGCACAGCAGTGGGGATCCTCCTTTGTTACAACATATAGTTACCGTCCTGGAGGAGGGGTCTATGGGATGTCTCCCTCCCCTTGGAGAAATTTTTGTTAGTTTACGGTTGATTACTGTAGATGCAAATTGATGCTATCTTTTTTTATATTTTTGGAGCTGTTCACATATGACTGGAAAATGTCCATAATTTAGTGAATTCTAATTTTTGGTTTGGTGAAAGGGGACACTATGCTGTCTAAGAAAAAGAACACGTTGCCAGTTAACCTCCTGAAGCCTCCCCTCTAAGGCTGGCAGGTACCTGTATATGGCCTCCTGGAAGCTCTGGATCAATTTTACATAAAATGGGGCAGTTACAAAATGTGGTGTAGCCAGGATTTTTCCAACGGGTTGTCATGCAGTAAGTTGTTGTAATCGCCAGCCTGGGGGAGGGGTGTAAGGGGAGGGGGTGTCCCTCCCCTTTAAGAAATTTTTTAAAAACTAGGTGTCCCTACATGCAATCTGGTGCCACATATGCTAACTTTGAAGTAAAATTTTTTGTCAAAGAATTTTACACATTTTAGGTACTAAAAAATGGCATTCAGTGAGGGGGTCCACGGTCCAATGGCCTTCTAAATATGCCACTGAGTGCTTATTACCTGACATCCAAATTATATGAAAGAGTATGATGCTGAGCACTTTAAACCGTAATTTTACTAATTTTGAAAGAAAATCTAGACAGAACAGCAAGCTTCCAGCAATGAATAGCAGAAGGGGTGAAGGACTAACAAGCACATTCCAGAATGTGTTTTTCAATCACCATCTATACCGATACTGGCTTTGCAGGAAGCGCTCAGTAAAAATTTCTGAAAAATGTATTACAGCAAGGATGTACTGTACTTTTAAGTTCCAACTTTCTACATCATGCTACAAATTAGATTGAAAGATCCCATATTGATCCCTACAGATGTAATTTGGAGATGAAGCTCTGCTTTTTGAAATTGTTGTGATCAGAACAGCATGAAAATTACCTTCATAATGTACAAGAGATGGATGTAAACCATGATGCATGCATGCGAAGTGCACCCAAATTTTTCTTTAAATAAGATTTGCAAGACAAACCCTGCATTCAAAATCTGTATCGAGACACTTTCAATTGCTGAACAAACATACTGCACATGCCACTAAAAAGCCAGTCTTTTACCTGGTAATTCGTTCTAAACAGCTTTGGACTTTTGCTGCTGTGCTTCTCTGGGAGTTGCTATCAGAAGATACTGATAGTAAAAACAACATTGTGGTAAGGTTTAAAGCGCGCGCATGAAAACTTTGAAAGTTTGAGAAGGATTTGCAAAATTTCTGATAGTTTGAGAAACATTTGTGGTAGAAAATGATTACAATAGATCCATCACTTGATCAAAAACACACCTCACCCTATCCCTAAAGAAATCTATATAGCTTAAACCTTAAACGCCTTTTGGATCATCTTAAAATTTTCAGAATTTTTCAATGGGGGAGGGGGCACGCACCCCCATGCCACCCCTATGATTTAGCCAGGCAATTACAGTACTTCTGTTTGCATCTTGGTAACTTATTGTACAGCATTCATAGAGACTGAGGTAAGGGAGAACACTACCACAGTGTATTGCTTCGTGTTTAATCAAACATTGCAATTTGTGAAGAAAGTTTCCTTCAAGTAAAGAGACCAGGGCTTGAAAAACATTAATTTCTAAACTCACTTGCCAAGTAGGGCAAGCAGCCACTGAAATCCACTTGCCCTTAACAATTTTTCACTTGCCTATACAAACCAGCAGAATATGGAGTTTTGTATTATCCCATAGCTTACAGCTACTAGTTCACAAAATTATTTTTCACATACTGTATGCCCTCATTGAAATTCAGCCAAACGTTTTAAAAACGAATTTCCCTTTAGAACACACTGCAGAAGTTACCATTCCCCCCCCACCCCGCCCATGGTTTCCTGTAATATCGTATCATTAAAATGATGCTTATTTGCCAAATCAATGACCAAATAAAGCTGTCTGTGACTCTTTATTCATAGCATATAACAGGCCTACATAAATGTGATTGAATTGATTCTGACAGACTTATACTAAGCCTACTGATTCCCCTTCAGGAATAAAATTTAGTGCCTTTGTTACTCTGCTCGGAGCACTGCAGCAGCCCAAATTTGCATATTATCACAAAATGGGGCTTTACAAATTGATTCAGTTTCTCAGTTTAGATCGTAATCGTAGCCCAAGTCCCTCACAGAAGGAATGGTAACACAGAAATACTAAACCCGCAATATTTCAATCCGTGTAACTGGCTATTTCGCACTATCCTATCATGCATTTACGTATACATAATCAGAGTGTATAGGCGCACACGTGTTTGTTTTGAGTTTCATGCAGCAGTACGTAATGCATACACGCACTATATATCCCTACATAAATTTATACATGTCTGCTCGGTGCATGCTAAGCTAGAATTGTTTGTATTTGTAAAATATCGATCTTGCGTACTCTAGTGTTCTTGGAGTGATGTTATCACGACTTAAAAAATATGAAAAAATCCTAGGTTGTCACCAAGCATGCAGTGACTTACATTAAACACTGCAAATGCAGTGCGCATTGTGGTGGGTTGTTTTGGTATTAATACTACATTGGATGAGCAGCCAATCAGAAGAAAGTAGCTAACAATACAGGCAATAAACGATCATTTATGTGATGGTTGTTATGACACGAATCATGCAGTCACACACTAAATAGTAATACGTCAAAACGTGACAACTTTTTTACCAAATGCCTTTGTAATGTTTTGTGACATTTTCAAAGTCATCTGCAAGATCACAAGAAGCACTTGCCTAGTCAGGCAATTCGAAGCAAGAAAGAATTTGCCCTGCAATATTTTCACTTGCCCCGGGAAATCGGGTAATCGTTAATGTCGAGCCCTGGTGACTCAAGTGTTCCTATTAGAGATATATTTCACAGGTTGAAAGAGGAACCTTATTGATGAATCCCACATTTTCATAGGTTATTCAGTTGCTGAGATTTAAATTGTTAAAATTAAATCATTAAAAGGGCAACTTTCTTCATCCCATGCAGTTCCAATTCTCCCGACTTAAGTTACTTCTATCCCCTCCCGAAACTGTCTTCCTTGTACAGACTAACAGACACAAACCTAGTTACTTGCTTAAGGCCATATCCTGGGGAGCGAACAAGGCCCAAATGTCTAATTAGAACACTCTTGCTGCATACTGTAAAATGTGAGCCACTCTGTATCTTTTGTATTTTCAACTTTGATGCCAGTCAAAGAGCAGTCTTCAATGAGAATTTTGGTTACCTCAGCCAAAATGTGCATGGGGTGATGAGTGTCTGTCTTTAATATTTGTGCATCATATCATTTATGACATCCTTCTTATACAATTCACATTTCCTGCTTTTGTTTGCTGTTTAAATAGAGAGCTTCAAGTTACTTTGAGTTTATCCTCATCTTACAAAGGATGTTGTGACAAGGAGGCTTGTATAGTCTGTGACCCTATAACAATAAAATATGAACAGTTTGGGACAAGGTGCACTGGCACAACCCTTACAAAAATTCGAAAGAAAAATAAAGAAATTTAAATTAGTTTAAATTGCATAACCTTCTGTTCTTTATTCAGTGAATAAACCTCAACATTTTATAATTTAGAATAGGATTGTCCTTTGAAGGTGGGAGTTGGGCCAATGGGATTCACTGTTCACCCCCTGTAACATACAATTTTTGTAGTTTTAGACTTACGCTACACTTCAAGATTTATACTGTAGCAGGAATGGATTGCTAAAATATAGTGTATAAAAGCAGACTTCCATCTATTTCC
Source organism: Holothuria glaberrima (assembly GCA_009936505.3). Lineage (NCBI taxonomy): Eukaryota > Metazoa > Echinodermata > Holothuroidea > Aspidochirotida > Holothuriidae > Holothuria > Holothuria glaberrima. The sequence continues at coordinate 15,291 of WURT03644919.1, read as the reverse complement.
CAATTTCCATTCATAGACAAGTTATTGCCTAGAGCTGTCATATACATGGGAGTAGTTCGTGCTAAGTAGTCCTCTCTGCAGAATTGAATTGTATCCAGCCTTACAGCTGGCACTTTTGCATGTTGGCTTTGTGTGGCCTACAACATTGTAATTATCATCCGAGTATTGTAGTCTCGGCAAATACTGTGACTTGCTTACAATGATCTAGGTAGCTATGTGGCAGTAAAAGACTGTACTAATAATACTGAAGGTGAACAGTGCTAATGCTTCTGTGGTCCCCATTGGTAGCATTTCCTCATTTCATTTGACCTATACAAACATATATCACAATTTCTAGGTGAGAAACATGATTATTACCTGATTACTTCTTATTGCACACTCTGTGTCTTATCCTGGTATCTCGATGGAGTTGCATTATATCCTGTTATGTGTACAGTTTGAATATGATGCTGGATAGTTCAAAAGCAGATCCCTTTGACATAGGGATACTTTCCCAAGTATTTAATATTTGCCTCACATTTATAGCTCACATATCCTCTCATTTTGCCCCTTGCCAGAATGATGTGCAAGATTATTTTGGGGAACGTTTGCAAAAAACAGTATGGCTGTGCCTGAGTTAATTTACTGTCACTTTTTGTGGGCCTGGGCAAGGACTGTTCTGTTTACTATTTAAACACTGTTCATTTTCCTTACCTTGTTTGTTTTAACACAGGGTTTCTTCACATAGCAGATCATAACATTCAGGGTTTGACTGTATGTATATACATCTTTGACTGTTGCCTGTTTGGCGGACCTGTATTACTTGACCCTCCACCTATATTGGCTGCACTTGCAGTAGAGTATGTACAGTATGTCAAAAGAGGTAGGCCTACATATTAAACACGTGCTGTGAAGGATACTTTGACTCCTGAGCTGCTAAAGTCATATTGTTCAATCATTGAATATGCTTGGTTTCTAAAAATGAATGTTTAAATAAGGTCACAGTCTGTTTCTTGGAACTGTCAGCACATTCACAGCACATGTAGAATATACGTGTCAATTAAGTTGGATAGTCTGTCCCAGCAGCTTCTGTTTAGGTATTAGACTAGCTTGCAGCCTTCCAAATAGATTCATTTCATGTAGGAATTGAAGGGTTGGTGAATGTTTACTTAGATATATTTGCAGGCATGTAAGTAAGGCATTATGATAAAGAAATTGAACATACAAGTTCTGTAATAAAGCACAATACAGCTGGGGTGTGGGCTGCAGCTCTCTGGAGTTTGGAAAAATCTATTTCTTGGGCAGATGATTCAGAAAATTGGGTAATATTCTTGGGTAGCACAGTTTTTTATCGGTGGAAAATGGATAGGCCCGCCTTTCCAAAAAATATCTGGTATGCCTGTGAATAGAATATTAACAGAAAGACAAAATGTTCCATACCCTGCATGTAAATATAGAAGCTGTTGTATTATGAAACTGTGGATTCCTGTTACTTCTGACAACCCCTTCTCTCTATGTGAGCAGCAGTGAGCAGTCACATGAAGTCAGTGCATAATTAGCCACAAATATTGTAATATTTTAAAAGTCATGCCGCCAGGAATAAGCACATACTGTAATGTAGATGTTGGTTCAAGGTAAATCTATTGACCTGAGTTAAAAGTGTCATCTGGCTTTTGAAACAGCTCCTTATTGTTGGTTATTCGGCAAGGCTATGAGGTCTATTATCAGCGTTAAGATGACACAATATTTTGCTCTCATTTATGCCATGAAATAGCCCTGGGGAAGCTCAGGAATATTGTTATAGGGTTGATGTCATAGATAAGTTACGGTCATAGCTGGAGTACTGGTGTGCACATAGCAATAGTGGATCAGTGGGAGATAATTTCAAACGGACAAATTGACATAACAAAATGAAATCTGATATCAAAGGTGCAATTGACAGGGAGAGTGAGATAATTGGCAAGGTGTATGATATTTCCATGGAAGTGTATGATATTTCCATGGAAGTGTATGGATTAAAGTGCAACATTAATATTTGTAGCAGATTATGTAGAAGTAAATACATGGAATGGTACACAATTGAAACTGATATCAATTTTTACCTGTGCCCCTTATAATTAATCAAGTGTATTATTAAAGAAAGTTTCCAGGTTTGGTGTAGAATTCAGTGTAGTGTTTTCAGAGTATGAATACTCTCTGAAATGAGAGGAATAGTGCTATACGTAGACCTGTAAAATAATAATAGTAATAATAATAATAATAATAATAATAATAATAATAATAATAATAATAATAATAATAATATCTAATTCAAGGGACAGCACAATATTAACCAGCTGCTCAATGATAAATTGGGATGGAAACATTCCCTCCAGTGTGGCAGCAGCTCTGACGACGTTCCTGATGACAATTTACCTCACACATACCCATTAAACCGTGGGTGGAGAGAGGCAATCGAGATAAAGCATTTTGCCCAAGGACACAATGTGACGATCCAGGCAGGAGTCAAACTGGCAATCCTTAGATCACAAGTCCAACACTTTAACCAATAGACCACCACACTCTTGTGGTGTGATCTATTGCAGTTGTACAAAGTAGGGTACATAAATGTTGAGCTGTAGTAGTCAGTTCTGATTTAATAAGAAACAAATTGATTTATGAAGTGGTCAGAGTTAGTATCTATACATGTAGCTTTGTTTACAATTTATGTCCAGTCCAACATAGCTCCTTTACAATTACAACCTACCAGTAAATTAGTGACATACTCATCTGTTCCAATGCAAATTTTATTCCTCACATCTGAGACAAACTCAATTTAAATATGATATCTTAGGTAACATATTCTGTTCGTACAGTTACAGTATCTCAGTCTTTGAAAACTTGAATGGTCTAACAGACCTGTTTTGGATTTTCTTGAAGGTAAGATTGTTCTTTAATATATGGTAAGACACCAATTGTTCATTTGAAATAAATACTATTGATCATGTGCATGGCTTCTGTTTATACATTTACTGTACTCCCAAAGGGGCCCTCAAGCCCATGCATACTTTTCTGTGGGGGTTGATGGTTAACAGACCCCAGTAAACACTATCCATCAAGCACTTAAAATTTAACTTTGTAACTATTTAAAAAATCCCTCAATACAAATTGTAACATTCTCACTAGCTTTACTGTACCACTGTAGGAAGATTTCCCCTTTCTAGCACTTGTTGGTATCCTAACATTTGCATATATAATGTGTAATCACAGAAACGATACACCATGAACATTTTACAGAGCTTTGATGGAATTTGCTGTAGCTGCCTTTAGTATGTGAGTTCGGTATGCGGCTGTGTTCAGGCAGATAGCTTTGCATCTTTAAGCTTTTGTCCTTCAACCTTAAAAAGAGTACTATCTACTGCAGTCAATCTTTTGTAGGTTCAGAAAAGTTGTGATTACATAAACCGTCACTGACATAGGAATAAGAATTATCAACTTCACAAGCGATAGGTAGCTGGAATATAGGAAAAATTGTGACTATATATCTAGGATATCCTGTCCAGCCCTGCAAATTGCGGAATTTACGTACAACAAAGCTGTGCATCCTGGAAACCCAATTATAACATTCGCACTGTGCTACCTTTATAACCTGCATAATATTGTGTGTTTCACCCAAGGTTTGGGGTTATCGCAAGCCCTGCATATGCACAATTCATATTGCTTGTTGGTGGTGACAGGTACAGTATAATTAAGTGTAAATTTTGCAGAAACAGAATTCATTGTACCAGTTAACTCAGTCACTGTACAGTAGCTCCGGCATAACTTTCACTGTTATCCAAACACAGGTTTAATATTGTTCCAGTACTGAACACTTCACAGTAGCAATCTCTGCAAATTTTTATCTACAAGGTATATATTTAAAGTTTAGCAGTAAACTAAGTGTCTTAAAGAAAAGTATAGAGGAAAGGTAGCTTAGTTGTGAGCGAGGATATTAAGGCATTTTCAGAGTGTTTTTGGCAAAACTGCAGTAAAAGTTTGGGAAGGATGGTAAAGAAAAGTGCCTTAATGAGGCAGTATTAAATTCAAAGATCAATTAAGAAAGTTTAAGGATAATGATTATGTTGTGGAAATAAACACTGTGTAGAAAAATCATTTCACAATGTAGTTGTGGTTCATTGAAAGGAATTATTAAAAATAGAGAAGTCCATCACAAACACAAAAGAAGAAGTTTGTAAGCTTGAAGACTTTCTCTCTCATCTAATCTTTTGTTTTCAGATGTCTATTTCATGGTTAAAATTGAAATATATTGTAAGATTACAGCCAAGCCTTCAGGTTCAATGATTTCTCCATCTTCTCCCGTTAATGTATACCTTTGAACTGGAAGCGTCACACTGTATAGACGCATACATTATTTACCTTTAACTTTAGCTTTCTAGTCAAAAAAGTAATAAAGAATGACCATTTACCTGTCAGCTCAGTGTGGAGTGTTTTAGCTGCATCGTGGCCCTGAGAGAGGTAAATTTGTTTGAAACTTAAAAGGTCTCTGCCTGTGTCTGTCTGCATTTCTGTCTGATAATGGTGTTACACTTGAAATTTACAATACTCTTATTATGACTGAATGCACTGTAAAGGAATGTGGTTAAATTCAGTCTTATTCATGTCATAAAAAATTGTTGTGTATAGTTTTCATGTTAAATATATTATAAAGTGTGAAGAATAAATATTAAATAAAATAGATTTTGTTGACTTTATACAGTAGGAAGAGTTTGAGAAAGGTTCTGGAATTATCATTTTATGTACTGATTTGTGTTCAATTTGAAGTAAACATTGAGGCAATTGAACATTTTCTAAAAATTATTCTGCATTGTGGCATTACATTGCATGTGGGCCTAGATGGATTTTGTTGATATTAGCAAAAGTGATGCTTTGTTCCCCATCAGTTATCAAACCAACAGATTTCAAAATTTATTTTTCATGTGCCTGTTTCATTGGGCAAAAGAGGAAAAGTAAGAATATTTTTAGAGTCTCTTTCATATAAAGGTTCCATTAGTTGCAGTAGTAGATTTTTGGAGAGGTTCTGTGAGGCACCATAAGAATAAATTTAATCTTTTCACAATTAACCTCAGCACTTCAACTGATGAGATTGTGTCTGCCTCTCAGTGTTCAAGTATCTTCCTCATCGTAAATTCAGCATCAAAATCAATAAACTTTGAGGCTCAGGTATGGACAAATTTCACAATTTTGATTTCTTCTCTTTAGTCATTGACTGTGGAAAGACAATGAAACTCTGCAAGTCAAGTTGAAGTAAGTGGCAAGTCAATGTGGTGTCAGATATTCATGTACAGTTGTTTAGTATGTACAATAACATGTTTGGCGTAAATAAAATAGTTCCCTACTTGCTGGAAATGACAAAAATATGTGGCTACAAACTACTGACATTACTTTAATACATATATGCAGTATCTTGTAGTCCTGGGACACTCCACTATGTATAAAAATATTTTCCCCTCTCCTCATGCAACATTTTTGGTAATTCTTTTCATCTTGCATTATTACAGTCATTTCTTCTCTTTAAAGCCATACACTCGTCACCTCAAAGTATTTTTTTAGTGTGGGGATATCAAAATTCCCAGTTAGTGGCTGCTCTTTGATTGACAGCAAAGTTTGAAAATTCAAAAGATGCAGGGTAGCTCACATTCCAAGCAATGTGGAGAGAGAGTGTTTGGATTACACATTATAGCCTTGTATGCTCACCAGGACATGGCCTTGAAGCAATAAAATAGGTTTGAACCTGCACAAGGAGGACAACTATGGGAGGAGCTACAAGTTGCATGTTGGGAGAATTAGATCTGTTTAGGACGACGAGCTTTGCCCTTTAAGGTGCATTTTGTTTTGAGAGCATCACACCAATTACACCCAAAGAAACTTGGAATGGTCCTTTACAGCAGTGAATGCTGTGCTTCTGTGAGAAAGAAAAAAATGAGTAAAATAGATCTGAAATTTAGGACTCGATCAACCACTCACCAGATTCTGATATCAGAACTTGTTTACATAAAAAACATTGGATCGATAAAAGATGGTAGTGTTTATTGATGCCATGTACCTAATTTTCTTAAATATCTGTAAGTGCCTAAAAAAATGGTCTCTGATAATCCTCAAATAGCCCTTATAAACTATTTAAAGATTATTTCAAGAGCCATTATATGTATTTATAAGCAAGGATATGTTGGAATGACCAGTGTACAGGAAGCAGTTCTGTTGAGCTCCTCTGGAACTGTTGCATTTGATTATAAACCATGTAAATAAGTTCAGACATGGAATTACATTAAAATGTACCTATACTTCAAGTCTCAAATTTCAAAGTTGTATGTTACAGTCCTGAAAAATGAATCCAAATGGTCCAACTCCCATCTTCACAGGACTAAAATGTTGGAGCTTATTCAGTGGTAGAATGGACAATAACTTTTGATGTCATTCTTGACTACTCAAATAATCAACGTGCTGAAAGCTATCGCAACTTGTTCCAAAATGCAAGCAGGTAACGTGAGTTCTACCAGAATGACTTCACAACTGTTACACAATCAACTATTTTAAATTAATTTTAAATTTCAACATTTTATATCTCAGCAAAGGAATACGCTATGAAAATGGGACCTAGATGAATATAAAGATAAATTTTTCATCCTCTAAAATATGTACAGTATTTTGTAATTCTAGACTTTAGGTTCACTTTAAATGGGATTGAAGGAAAGATAGGAAGAACTTTGCATACATGGCTTTGCTTAGTAGTGCCATAAGAGTACAATGTGCAGACTTTGAGTTTGTATTGTTCAGCATACAGTATTAACCAATGCCATGTGTTTTGTGGTTGATGATATGGTTGATGATAGAGGACTACAGACATGTCGCATACACTGCACGCTGGATGGGGCTTCCACTTCTTCTATACTACATTGCTCAAGGCCTGTTACTGATGTCATTCAGGACTTTTGAATCTGATCAGAAAAACCTTCCTTAGGCAAAGAATGTAATTGCTGCTTCTGACTTCAGTATTTCATTTGTCGAAGTTCTCTGCATTGACCTTAAAACTAAAGGTGTGTACATTTTGGTATTGATTGTTGAGTGCCTTAGCCAGAGAAATATTTTGGGCTAATGAGATTACAATTCTTAACAGCCGCTTTCGAAAGCAATGCTGGAATAATTTATGGTGCTGTCTGATATTTGTGCACTCTTCTGGGATAACAGTAAATGGAGAGAGGTTCAAGTGATAATTTCAGCACTTAGAATACCATTTTACCATTCTTTAAGCTCTAAATTTTGTAAATTTACACAGCAGACTGTCCTGTATGAAAACACCTCTCCCTCCCGTGAGACTTGATTTACGTTAGTTTTATCAACAGTATGCTTCGGAAGTGATGGAAAGGGTAAGTGTGGGAGGATGAAGCTGGCCACCTCAGCTGTTTCTATGGTAATCTTGATAGATTCTAATGATTGGAAAACATTCATTCCCATGAAAATTTTTACTCACAATGAGGTTAATGTGACTTACAAAAGATTTTGAAATAAGACAGACATATTCACTAACCAAGTGATCTAATTGGATGAAGAAATGTAAAATGTAAAAATGGACATAGATGGCAGAATATTTTTTAAACTTTTGTAAATGGGAGACATCATTATAGCTTCAAAGGAAATGCATGCAGCACAAGTCCCGTAATCATGCTGAACAATGGGTTAGAAGGCAGTTTATGTGATAGTCCCTCAGAGAAAGATATTCTTGTTCCAGTCAGGCTTTTGTAAATTTTTCCTTTGCTTGATTGGCTTGCAAACTAAATACAGAATTGCAGGGAAACATATCCTCAAGAATGTAAACAATTATGGAGATCTTCCATTGGTGGTTTTTCTTTGCTTATGTCACACGTGAGTGATTATGGAATTCATTTGTACTGCTGGGATTTGGAGTTGGATAGTTACATACACACACCAACACATCAAGGTATCTTTGCGAGTCGATGTAGCTTAAAATGCTCTTTCCAAGGTGTCATACTTTTGTCATTAACTCATGCTTCAAGAAAAATAAATAGGATTAATGATGCTGTATGGGATATTAGACACTGCAGTATTTGTAGTTGTTTGATTGTTGAAGTAAATATTTTGGAAATTTTTACCTTATTATAGCTGTATTGATTTCTATTATTCATGGACTTCTTATATATATACAGGCCACAAAACTCATTTTCCTAGTCCAAGCTCAAACATGTCCTTTGCTAACCAACAATTTTTACGTTAATCGTAGGCCAAAACTCTCTCATCCAAGGCCAAAATGTAAATAGTCTGACGCAGTTCACTAAAGTGGACAATCGAGTAAGTACTGTAGATGAGGTAGCTCAAAGCACTTAATGAGTTAATGAACAGATTTAATGCAGACAGAGCTCGGTATTTACACATGTATACCGAGGGTCTTACTGATACATCGCCGGCCAAAAGAGGCCTTGGATAAAGTGTACTGTAAGTGTAAAGTGTAAGTTGTGTCAAAATTAACCAATGGAACCTGAAGTACTATAATATTGTGCTTCCATTAGTGTTTTCCTGATGTAGATTCATCATCAAATTATAAATGCGAATAACAGTTGTGTGGTAACCATATCAGAGAGACTCATGTCGTTCGTTTAGTGGCAACATTTTTGATCGTGTGACCCTATGTCCATATATATACTGTATATATATTTTTCAGTGATTTTATTGTACAAATCGTTCTGCAGTAATTCAATTTTTTACATACTGGGCAAGATTGTGTCAAATTGGATTATATTCAAAGATCTTGTAGTGCTCATCTTGTATGAACACTTGGGAGGTGAGATATTCTCGAGGTACACTCAACATTTGTAGTTTAAGTAACCATAATGTTTATCATAGTTCATCCTGATATATGTTCCTTTTTGCTGATTCCTACCATGTCAGTGTCTGTATCTACTGAAGATAAAATTTGGTAAAAAGTAAACAAATCACTTAAAAGAGGAGGAAAACTATGAAGAAATTGGAAGGATAAAGGTGTGAGAGAAGGCACGAATGATCATTAAGGTAAAGAACTCGTCCAAAAATGTGTTGCATTTTGTCATTTGACAATAATTCTTATGGTGTGAAATGTCATAGGTCAATGCCTTTTACCCTCCCTACCATTCTGGCTGTTTGGATAGCATATTTTTGCTGTCAGTAGTCATGGATCTTTAAAAGCCCTATAACTGACATCAAATAATGCCAAGGACATAAGAGAAAAGAAGGCTATCATAGCCAGATGAAGGACGTAACATTGCAACTAGTTTTTAAAACCTGTATAAAGCGGTCTTTGAGCGTTCTTTCATTTAAGGGTGACTTTAAAAACTTATCTTTTCAACAGATTGTTTTCTTGACTATTTAGTTTCTTTTGTTCTTTGTACAGTGCCTTTGAGCATTGTTTCACAGTAATGTGGGCTATATCAAGTTTTTCAACCTTAACCTTAAGTTAGCCTTAATGTTACATAATTTTGAGAAAGGTTTGATAGTTGACAAGTCTTCGACTGTTGCGGCATGTGACCAAATGCTGGAAATGTAACTGTAATTTTTTATGAAATTTTTTTATTTTTGAAGTAATGTTTCTCTTTACAGCAACACAATTGTCACATTCTTTCCACAGGAAATCTTTACCATAGTATATACAGAAACTCCACCTTCTTTGTCAATCCTATACTCCTTCCAATAAGGGTTGCCATCTGTCTTGTTAATAGAGTGCAAGAGCAAAAACTTGCTGTCCTGTCCACAAGAAAACTTGTCCCATCATTTCTGAAAACAAACGAAAGTTTTTTTTTTGTATTGCTTTTTGTGTAGCACAGTTGATGTTATGCTGTTTTGTGATTAATGTGAGTTTTAATTAGCGTAGCATATACACATCTAGACAACTACACTGGTGAAATCAGGTAAGAATATTGCACCATTTGACATCTTAGGCAGCTACTCAAAAACCACATTTTTGGGAGTGGAGAGTGGCTCTCTTCCCTCCCAGTCCCCTCCCTACACTGTTACACAGGACCTTGTGTAAAGACTGACCTATTTTTACCTTTGACAAAAATAGCAACCTTACTTGAAACAAGCCTGGGCTAGTAAATGTACAATGGAGAGGGACCTTGGCTACTTCATCTTTAATACAGACCTTAATATTTTGACCCATCCTGACTTGATTGCTATTTTTAGCTGTAGATTGTCCAAAAGATCAATTACTCAGTATCAGCTGCTGTATATTGTAGTGGTGATGTGTGCTGCTGTGGTTCAAGTCTGCAAAGCACACTCAGTCTGTGAGATACTTTATAAACCACAGTATATGTAATCATCTTAATAATTTAAAAAAAAAAAAAAATGTTTGGTTTACTGGACATTGCATTATCACACAAATATCATATCTGGCCATACTGTCATATTTTTTCCGTTGAGGCTTCCTCTTTGCAAGTGGTGAATTTTATTTGAGGCCACAAACTGGCCTGACCATTGTCATTTTTTTATTTCATGAGAAGAACATAATTTAGCAAACTAGGAATTGCATTATTTGACAAGAATTCTTTTTCAAGTCAGGTTTAAAAACTATTTCTGTGGATTAGCATTTGTGGACATAATGTACCCTGTCGTACTTAAACACATAAAGAATTCTTTTTCAAGTCAGGTTTAAAAACTATTTCTGTGGATTAGCATTTGTGGACATAATGTACCCTGTCGTACTTAAACACATAAAGAATTCTTTTTCAAGTCAGGTTTAAAAACTATTTCTGTGGATTAGCATTTGTGGACATAATGTACCCTGTCGTACTTAAACACATAAAGAATTCTTTTTCAAGTCAGGTTTAAAAACTATTTCTGTGGATTAGCATTTGTGGACATAATGTACCCTGTCGTACTTAAACACATAAAGAATTCTTTTTCAAGTCAGGTTTAAAAACTATTTGCGTGGATTAGCATTTGTGGACATAATGTACCCTGTCGTACTTAAACACATAAAGAATTCTTTTTCAAGTCAGGTTTAAAAACTATTTGCGTGGATTAGCATTTGTGGACATAATGTACCCTGTCGTACTTAAACACATAAAGAATTCTTTTTCAAGTCAGGTTTAA
>WURT03644908.1:0-11895 GCA_009936505.3 Holothuria glaberrima | reverse complement strand
TGACATCATTGTCATTTATACCTCGCGAAGTGGGTCTTTCCTTCATCAAGTATATTACAAGTAACAAGGTGTAAGCTATTTGAATTCTCCAGCTATCATGATAAATTTTAAATTTGTTGAGTGGCAACTCAGTTTGTGATCTAGACATCGGAGAAGAGGGAACATTACCAGAAAACACTTCCTCTTAATTGGGTTTATCAGTTTTCTCCAGAGTGTAAAAAGTTGTTCGTTTTTTTTCCTGTTTAAAGTAATAGGCTATATCTATAAGAATAACTGTCAGGGGCGAGGAAAGGTTTGGAGGTGGGTGGTGAGAGACATACAGAAGCAAGACAAACTGAATAAATGTTCAAAACTTAAAAAGCAGGTCGGGCAGTCTGACGAAGGATCTTTTCCTCTGACCCACTGAGGGCCACCACAGATCACCATTGAAAGAGCAAACGCATGACCACAATGCATTAAAATGTCATACATGTGTATCTACCCAAGTTTTATCGAAGAGAGGAAGGGCGTGTTGTTTCGTACATGGACAACTCTGATTTTAAGCACCTGACTTTTCTGATAAACCTAATGTTCAAATGGGGGATGGAAAACTGCATTCAAACCCTTAAAATGACCCCTTTTCGGTGTATAACTTAATGAGTTCAAAGCATGTCTTGTTGGCTGATTTACAATAAGGTTTGCTTCAAAATTGCAGCGAATACACATACGTTTACTCTTTTGACCGTAATCCATGATTCTTTTGAAATATGTTCACTGAGAAAAAAGGGAATAAAAAAGAATACATGCACGAGTGTCATCAACTTATCTGTAACTATGGCCTGTCCTATTAAACCATTCTTGACACATGCATCCACTTTCTTAAGAAAATGAAACATATGACATATACGTGTAGTATCTTTTTGTGCAATAGTACGCGACGTAAAGGGGGAAGGTTAGGTTACTGGCGGTGACCGTTCTGGTGGGAGGAGATCTTTTTTTCTAAAACCGGTCCAAAGCGTCCATAAACGAAACGACCTGGATGGTTATCACTTCATCACCACAACGGTCACTCAACCCTTAGCTCTTCACATGACGTCGGTGCGTGTCCTTAGTTGGTTGCCCTGCTCTGCGTCACAGCTCATGTGGGGACGGTGAATAAAAGTACTTGTGAACAATCGTACCCTGTAGTAAATACTTTATAACAAAAATGTCTAACAGAGAGACGTACCATGCAGTGGGGTCCTTGACATTCATTGTTTCCATATAGTTTGGATCATATGATCGACGAAAATTCATGCTTATTGATGAAAAGGATATACTCCCCATTTTTGGAAATACTATTACTGACTTAAGCATTTTCACAAAATACAATGTTCTCAATGGCTTCTCGTCTAGCCACTGCTTCACTTGGATGTCCGCAACAGGAATTCGATTTAAAACTTGTAGAATGAAGGGGAGGGAAGACACCCCTTCAATTTGATGTCTGTACCCCATATGTCACGAATGTGGAGGGCTCCATAAGGACATAATTTAATCGGTACACCTCCCCCACCCCATGTAGACCAATACCAACGGTGGAGGGTTTACAAGTAGTGCCCTGGCCTAACCCAAAGAGCCACCAACACACAGGAGTGTTTTGTTCCTGTGTTATTCGTTGCACGATTAAAGAAAAAATGAATTGTGTTATTCAGCCAATATAGAATAAACCACTCACCTCATTACTCATACAAATGATTTGAAAAGGTCATAATAAACCCAATGTATCTTAACACGAAGTCGAAATCAAATTATGAGATACCAATCTCACCTTGTCTGTTATGAAAGTGAAACATAAACTTCCAACCCCCTTTTACCCCTTCGCTTCATTTGTTTCCTATTCTTTTGGTACCTTTCTTCGATACTATATACACTGGTTTTATCAACAAGTTGTTATAGCACATACGAATAACGGATGTGCTGCTAAAACTGAGACCTTGATTGGCAAATTGATTTTTTTGTTATTTTAATGAGGGGCGGTAGCAACGTCAAAAAAAGTGTGTTGTCTGATCACGGGGCTTTTGTTAAGGAGTATATTATACGTCTGCCATTGACAAGCGGCCGTGCAAGCAGAGGGTTCGAAGAAAGCCAGAGTTAGCGATTGGGAGGGTGTTTTGATTGAGTCACAAAACGTCGATTACCTGTGTAGAGAACAGTTTTTTTCCGATAGGAACCGAGGCAAGCAAAAGAACAGACTTGCAGTGACAGTGCGTGGAAAGGATTAAAGTTACTTTTGATATCAGCAATCAATTAGTCGCGATATTTCGTATATTTTTGGGTGGTTTCAGACTTGTATTTCGTATAGGATTGAGAAGAGTGACGTGAAATATCGCCGGGATTTTTTAAAGAAACTTTGGAACTTACTGGAGTGAAGTGACCTTTCTCTTTATAAAGTATCGATGAAGATGAACGTCAAACCGCTGTCGACTTCTAGTGAGTATACACAATCCGTTTTTATTTTTGTTGTTGGTTTTCCCCATGTTTTTGAGTTTCTAGTTTTCATCGCTTATCCTCAGTTGTATTTACTATCAATTTGACAAAAATGGAAATTCCTTAAAAAATCACATAAATGGGCCTTAAAAAATTGAGATGTTGTCTTGAACTAACTAATCGGCTTTGAAGTGTGTAATCGTTTTGATTCTTGTTTATCTATAAAACGAACTTCTTATTTGTCTTCATTTCCCTGGCCGTGGTACAATTTAGTTTGATTACTTGAATACTTGAAGTTTTGCTTGAAACACTGCTTGGGGTAATCTTTTTTAACATATTTAAAGGGTGCATTCCACAGTATAATTTTTATTTGATTTGCAATCAAATAAAAATCAAATACTTTAAAAGTAAGCTTAAAGAATATCTTATTGATGTACAACAATGATACATAAGTTACTTTAATTTTCGCTTATTCATACTTTCTTGTTTTGTTAACCTTTTTTTCATTTTTCTTGTATTTGTTCTAATGTTTCGAGGTGATTACATCTATAAGCTTTTTCAAGCTTCATGTAATCACTTCTCAATCTCTTTCTACTTTTTCATGTTCTGTAAATTCATCTGCTTTATTTTTCAAATGGATTGAGTGTGAAAAAAAGTTTTGTGAAATTGTGAAACTGAATATAAGTTTACTAAAACTTCTCTAAATTTAAAAGAACCTGAAAATAAATTCATAAGTTTACAGCAGCTTGTGATAAAGCCCCAAATTTACGCCCGTCTGTTTACAGAAGAAAATTTAGGCTAAATGCTTCAAGAAAGCTACAATCTGTTCGAACTATATTTAAATACTAATTAAGAAGTTTCTTGTTTATCTTACTGACCAATAGTAATCCCTATTCCAAAACGCCTTGCTAATTCTTAACTCAACGATAATAATAGTTACATAATAAATAGCTGCTTAATTTGTTACTGAACTGTTTGGTCTGCTTTATTTATAAACATTTGCACTTCATACCACTTTGCCAGCCACCTCTGCATGATTCTCATGTAGGGTGCTAAAAACAGCCTACAGATTAGTTTCATAAGTGGCGAAAAGCGTACAGTTTGCATGATAAGCACTCTAATGACACGCGGAAAAATCGAGAAGCTCAAAATTTCAGTAAACAAATAGTTCCATGAAATCCTGGTTACCTCAGTTTTTTAAAAAGTCAAAACTCAAGTCAAAACAGCCCTTGGCACAAAGCACGCGAGAATCATATATTTAGGCCTACAGCTTACTCACATGATTCAAACTTCTGTATGTAAACAAGTCAATTATCTTCGTGCTAGCGGTACACAAGTGAGTAGAACTGATGCACAGCATTGTTAAATCTAGTGCCTGTGATATAAATATTACACATAATTTTCCGAAACAGTTTAATGTTTGGATAAAATTGTTCCAAGTGTTATGAATTGACATAGCAAGAAACATATTTGAATTAAATTAATTAACTGTAGCCAAAGGTGTACGAGGCGAGGGACCGAAGGGAAACATCCCACCCACCCGCTTAATGAGGACGAATAATTTGCGATTTTCGTGCACCGCATATGCCATTTTCGGACAAACATGCCTAAAATTTAGGGCAAAATTCTTAGCCATTCCCCCAATTGAAAGCAGTCTCGTACTTATATGACTGTGGCTTATTTTTATACAAGCCGACATAATACCCCATCTGCTATTTTAAATCACATATGTTAATGTCACCAAGTCAATCTGAAAATTCATAAAAATGAAATAAGGTCCCACCAAAATCTGCACCTTGTAAATATAAGCAAAGTAGTAACAAAACAGGGCTTGAAATTGATGGTACATCCCACCACTTTTGCTTCACTAAGAAATTAGGCTGAATTAATTATTGTCTCTTTCAAAGAGCTAAATAGTAAGTACAAAAATTAATATGGTGTTTCAACATCTCATATAATAATCCGTCGAAATAAACGGAATGACCTTCAATATCTGTTACCAATGAGCGAAAACTTATTCCAAATACAGAGGTTTCTCCACTTGCGTGCATTCAAATACCGGTAAGTTCTCCTTAGAACAGTGGGATATCCGTCTCTGTACAAGAAGGTAGCAAAAATGGGTTTACTTAAAAATTAGAAATCTGATAAAGATGTTAATAAGTAGAAGTACAGATTCAGTCATTGATAAATCATGAGTAAATCATAGATAAATTCCATTTACAACTTTTATTGACAAAATGGTACTAAAGGTGATTTCTAGAAACAAAACTTAAGCTTATAATATATTTTACTCCATTAATTCAGAGTTGGCGTAAGTTATTTTTTTACCAGCTTCTCTACCAGCTCATCATCTTGTAATGCTCTACATGTGTTATTAGAAACATTTTACCAAGGGACAGTGTGGTAAGAGGGAAAGGTTACCATGCAGGGTCAAATTTCAGGTTCTTTTCGGAGGGGTCCTTTCATATGTGTTTTGCAGCAAAATTATCCCTAAAATATTAATTAGGTCGTTTTGGGGTTAAGAGGGGACAATTTTTAATGCATCTGGTGGCAATAATATACGAAGGGAAGGAAAAGGTGATTTCCTTCACAATTGGTTTTATCGCCCCCTGAATCTCTTTCTGGGGAGGTTTTTGCCTGCCAAGAGGGCGAGTCGCCTTTTGCCCCGATGTATTTTCTGTCGAGGTTGGTGGTGACCATCCCAGTATTACATTTAAAGAAATTATCAACTTTTGGCTGAATGTGAACAAACACTCTTGATCTAATCCTCCGAAATAGATAAGAAAATGCTAAAATGTTAATCTTACCTTTAAACAAAAATATTTACACTTTTCATTTCTCATTTTCTCATCTTCCGTTTTCCGTTTCTCTCCGAAATTTTAAACTCTATATTATTTCTCAAGTCTTCACTAGCGCCAAATGTAGACTGTGGTCTTTGTGTTTTCTAAAAATAATTAGTCTAACAAAGCAGCATTTCCACTGATTTCCTTTTTACTTCAAATTTTTTGTCGCCAAACACCTCCTAGTCTCTTACCCTTCAGAAATCATTCCTCTTGTAGATAAATGTAACGATCGCTGTAATTGATCATTAAAATGTAATTGACAAGCCATCTTATTCTTCATCGTAATGAGAGTGCTTTATTTCCTTGATTGAAAACCAGCTTTCGCACTTATTGAAAAGATTTTACCAGAACTGTTCACAGGGCAAGAAGGCCACGTAAAATGATGTAGCCTATAGGTGCAGCAATTATTGTCCTTGGAGTGGGGACGCTCACTAGTAGATAAACGAAGATGGGTAGAATAACCCCCGGGAAAAACAATCTTTATAGTTAATGAGTATTTTCAAACCCCCCTTCGGACGTTATTTCTTTGAAAAGGTTTTTTTTAAGCTGAGAGATGTGTAAATTGAAGAGCAAAAATTGATTCAATCACTGTTATAACAGGGTAATGTAAACAAAGGAAAACACATACAAGTTTAACATATTTTATCGAAAATAAATGAAGTATCAGGAGTATCAACTCCCACCGAAATTTGATTTGGACCTTTCGTCATTATTTGCCATATTTGACAGTTTGAGTCGTTTCGTAAGCACATGGCACCATCTTGTTTATAGCAGTCCCTACAAGACAAAGATGGTCTATATTACATTCCCTTAGGCTTACCATAAGAACAGTTATAGTTTTGCAAGGAAATATATTACAAATAATTCTGTTCAAAGCATATAGGATTTAATCATATCTTCGAAGTATGGAATTTTAGACTATATTATAGTTCTTTTTGCGACTGAATTTTTTAGCCATTTTGTAGAAAATTTGCAACTGTAATGATACACAGTAAAGAGTATTACCTAGGTTATAGAATAAAAAAGGTCAAGTAATTTGCACTTTGAAGGTTAACAGCACTCCTAAAAAACTGAGAGAAGCGCTAGCAAAGCAAAACGTTTGATTATTGCAAAGCATTTTAGAACATGAATCGTTCGCAGTACAGTACTTTGCCTACCGACAGATTGCATTGGTCCTCGGAGACAACATTTCAATGCACGCTTATAGGCTTGCGTTATGGTTATGGTATCATTCTGTCAATCTTTCTATAACTTATGGGGTTTAAATTGAGAAACATTGTTTAGCAACTTAACCCTGGTTTGCAGTGACGGACCCAGGCTGGGGGGCAATAGGCGCCCCTATTGGCCGCCGCGCGTGAAAAAAAAGTTGTGTCAAAAAAGGAAATGCGTCAAAATATGTCAAATATAGCACCATTTTGCATCTCAGTCTTCTTCCAAAAGCAGAAAATATCCAAAGGTTAGGGGTGTTCCCCTCCCCATTGGAAAATTTTAGATTCCTCCCCCAGGACAGCTATCAATCAAACCTTGCGCCCCTCTATTGAAAATTCCTACGCACGTCATTTGCCACCACTTTGTAAAGAGTTTTAACGCCAAATATTATTAGCATTTGAACACTATATGTTTAACATTAGATCAGTTAACAAGTTAAACCTAGACAGAACGCCCAGTAATTTGACAAGAGTGCTCATTTACACCAAGTGTGTCAGAAAAGTCTTCAGTGTTTTTCGTAAAATATTTCTTTCCTAGACATTTTTTACGGTATAGACGACAGCGTGTAACATTCGAATCGTAAGACTCCGATATCTCCAAGGTTCGAAAGTAAATTAGTGACATCATTAGAAGGAGAGCAATACAAGCTGTTGCTTTCAGGATTTAATGGGTACTACAGTGAAATGAACTTTATTAACAGATTAGATATAAAATTCATAAACTAATAAAATACTCGATAAAATCTCAAAAATGCCAGTGTGACGAGTGTTAAATCTTTTCTCTTAGTGTAATGCTAATGTCGGATAAGGACGTTAAAGTATCTCCCGGTGGTACTGCCTATCCTCTGAAAATGTGGGTAATTTTAATTACAATGAAAACTTGAAATCTGCAGGTGTGTTTCAATTTTTTACGCAGAAACAACCATATCATAAGATTTAGAGAAGATATTAAAATCTTTTAATTATTTACATTTGCTATTTTATTAAAATCCTGATTCTATGCTAATCGGGTAATTTTAGTAAACTAGTATTTTGTTATCACAACTGATGACTGGAAATTGCTTCCCACCATGATGTAATTATTTTAAATGCATATTCCAGAGGTTTGGTATTTCAATAGATGGGTAAAAACGCTTTGTCGTAACTGAAAGAAGGTTCATGGAGAAATAATAAAAATCATTACTTTTATCTCCCCCAAATTAGGGGGACGTATTACATTGTTACATAATTAATGGGAATAAGCGCCATTTTGTACGAAATTTAATATTGTGATTTCAGACTAATGCAGTGTCGTGTTAGGGGATTAACGAGCGAAAAGTGAAAGAAAGTTTTGAAAATGGGTTTGGCATTTCAAGACTTTCTTGCTTCAATCTGCTCGAAGTAAAATTAAGTCTGCCATGTGTACTTTCTCTATGAAGAAAAATCTTTTTAACTAGTAGTAATGTCACAAGCAGTAACTTACTCCTGTCACACTTTTGCCAAAGAATAAAAACTCATGATTTTAGGGATCCCTGTTCCCCCGTCAACACCTCCCCATTTTCCAATCGTCAGGATCTAAAATTAGTTGAAGCAACTTCCGCAAAATTATCTTTAAATAATATATTATGCAATGGAGGGTCGCAAAGTACAGTTTGATATTAGCGAAATTGTTATATTTTTCATCTTATATCTATAAAGGTCTATGTGTTTTGGTCATTTATCAGTCAAGGGTTATAGATGTATGGACAATATTCAAAGGAATGTACACTCTGAAAACAGTTCAGCAAACATTGCACATGACAAATTGTTGGGGAAAAAAGTTGTTAAAAGTTGGGCAAAACATCACGGTATTCCCCTATTATTGTTTAAATTTTGCCCAATATATTTAGCAAAGTGTGCTAAAAAATGTAGCATGTGCTATGTTTCTCCAACATTGAGTATTTTTTGCCCAACTGTTCTTAGAGTGTACCTTGCCAGTTACGAAATAAGAATAAAAGTGTTTTCTTAAAGTACTCTACAGGGATATCTACCTCCTTCTCTGGTGATATTTCAATTTTTGTTATTTCTAATCAAATTTGTAAAGAGAAAATTGAGGTCGTGGTGTTCGTTACTATCTCTCTTACCAACATAAACCTTTCGATAGATATAATTGCATCGTTTATCGCTCCTTAAAGGTGGCGATTGCCATGTTTATTTAATTGATAAAAGTAGAACCAAGTTTCACCAAATCCAAAACTGCCAGGATCAAAAGCCTAACTTTTCAAATGGCGGCCCAACATTTGTGGACAAGAAAATGTATTAAATGGCCTAAAAAGATTCCAGAACCTCGACATTTAAATTAGAAAACATTTGCATTTAGCTCTACAATACCACAATTATTACAAAGTGTAGTAAACTCATCTGAAAGATGCCCTCGGCCCAAAACATCTACCCAAGGTTTATGGAATATGGTCAGCTCAACTTAGGCTTCATAAGTCAGCAACTGTTGGCTCAAAGTTTAGGAAGGGTTGCAAAAACGATTTTTTTCATCGGCCGAGTCTAGAGCTCATCATGTTAATACACATCTTTGGACGAATCATGAATGCTGCATCAGCATTGTCGCAATGTGTTTCCTACGCATGCGTACGGAGTAATCATTTTTATACCGATTTTATTAACAAACGCGGGGAACGAGAAGGTATATACTGCGGGAAATCGGGCAGGAGAGTCAGACGGACACTAGTTAAATTTAGGCTACAAGGAATATATATTTTGTTATTGCATAATGTATTTACGGCTCTGATGGTAGATGGATCTATTATTGTAGAGCTATAGTTCGTAGATAAACAAAACAGTTTAAGTCTCGCTGATGACGTCTCTCTAACATTACTCTAACCACGAAAATGTTTGAAATGTGGACAGGTCGCTTTGATCATGCGCAGGAATAAATGTGCGTCACGTCATCAACAACAGCATATAACAGTATATTCTCTTCCGCGTTATGATCAGATGATGAATCTTAGCTCATAATGGGTACTAATATTTGTTTTTTTTGGGGGGGGTTGCGTTTTTCCTCTTAGCGAGTCAACTTTCCATTATAGTAGTTGTTTATTTCATTTTTGGAACATTTCCAGTATTTCCCAAACTAAAAGCGTGAGAATTTCATTTAAAGATTTTAAATTCCGGTTCTCACGGTCGACCATATCAGATCTAATTAAAGTCACATGTAAAAATATTTATCTAGATTGCTCAGTCATACCCAAACAATTGGCTGTGTGAATAAAGTGTTGGTTTAGTTGACATGATACCTGTTTTTTCTTGGCATTAGGCTCTAACTTCTAGTGTGCTATTGTTAAGCACTTAATACTAATATAATAAAAATCTTTCAAGCGTTGCGGAGTGCTTTACCTGTTATGATAGCAAGGTTTTTTAAAGATACAGCATACTATCATGAACGCTTGCAGTGCACATTGCTTGGTATTGTTATCATTTACGTTTCTCATAAAGACCTCACAATATAACCAGAAGTCTAGCAGGTTTAATTCGCTAGCTTTTCACGAAAGACTACCAAAAAACATCTAATACGTGTCAACGTAATTCAAATAATGGTTTAAAATACTTTTAAAAGAATAACGTAACGGTTTGTTGTTTACATTACTTTTCAATGTGCAAATATTTCTGAGTGACCCTTATCCAAGAAAAACGAGACACAAGAAATCTCAAGGAGACACACCCATAGCTCCTTTGCCATCCAAGTAATAGGCCTATATATAAAATTAAAATTAGGTAGTGAAGTTTTGATAAGTTCCAAAATTGATTCATGCAGTTTTTGAAATTTCAGTTTGTTCCCCTCCCCAGGCAATGATTGTATACCACCTTGGCTTTCTTATTTATTTTATTAAAAATATTTTTGTGTAACCAAACAGCGGCAAAATTTTAAAAATTATGTTCTGTTGGGATAACAATGTCAATTGGTCTGGTTTAAGAAAATTTAACAGAGTATCTCAAAGCAAGGGTAATATCCACGCTCAATCTTCCACGGCTGCAAACGTGAACCTTGACTTTTAGATCCCTGGTAAGAGAACGTTGGATGAATATTTCATATTAAGTCGTATAATCCCTTAGTAAACATTACCTACTTTACTGTAGAACACTTTCTACTTGCCATATTATACGGCACGACGTGTAGACTTGTATGTTTGGTAAATCAGTATGTGTACGAAATTCAGTTTTATCGCATATGGGTGTATAGGAGGGACAGTTCACAGTGACCGATCCGAGTGCAAAATTTGCAGTTAAACGGTTGGCAAGTCAAGTTTTAAATTTTACCGATTCAAATCAAGATAATGTGTGTTGACACGAGTGCTGGTAATTAAACAGACACTTATGCTTTAGCATGAGTGTGTAATAGACTACAATAATTACATACCGTACCTGCGTACGGCACATTTATCTAATATGTTACGTAGATCCCTTTAACATTTTTAATATTTGTTGTACTCGTGTAAACTTAAATACAAAATTAAAGTCACCAATAAAGTCACGAAGGCGGCCGCAGTGGAGTGTATAATACGTCTTTGTTCTGCTTGACTGTGATAGATGTGGGCATTGTGTACGGCGATGTTTGGGTATTTGTGTAATATTTATTTTGCAGGGGCTTTTAAATATTTCCCTAAATGACTGACAAGCTCTTCAGATCTTTTGAGAGATTCAATGCAGCAGCCCTAAGGTAACTGATGCGGTTAAAATAGTCACATTGTTGGAACCCCACTGAGGGCTAAACGATTTCAAATTGATATAAGGTCATACACCTTAGTTTATTGAATGTAATGGAACAGTCTCAAAATTTACCGTGATTCAGGATCACTCAAGCTCTGAAATTCCATGTATTTCCATACCATTTCTACATCATAAGACTTGAATCTGACCCTCTTCGGTAGCAAAGCGCCACCAACATCACATCGGCCCCCTTGAGTAGCCTGTAAATATGCTAATAATTCAATAGCCTTCTCTCTCCCAGGAAAAAAAGTTCATCACTTTGATGTGTTTTGCGTCTGTCTACAGCATAAAAGTCACCTCGTTTAGTTTTTTGGTACAAAAGGCAAGATAATGTACAAGTCTCCAATTTTTTTTTTCAGCTGGGAATCTGTGAACGAGGCTATGCTGTTTATTTCAATTTTTACTAAGTCACACCGTTTTCGAAAATGTGATATTTCTGTCACTTGCCAAAAACATAATATATATGGACGTTGCGGTACATTTACGCATTAACATATAAAAAGTGTGTGAAAACGAGAAGGCAAAACGATTTTTCCCCGTATGTACAATTTTTCCCTTATGTAGGTTTTTTCACGCGATATTTCCCTGGTTAAATAAATAACAGATGATTTATGGAGGCTTTCCAAAGAAATACAGACACTGTAAAACACTCCACATCTTAA
>WURT03644897.1:0-19584 GCA_009936505.3 Holothuria glaberrima | reverse complement strand
CAAACTAGACGAGTGTAATACTATCCTTCTAGCTATTTCAATATCACGTACCATCTGTGTGTTTAGCCTGTGTTTCATTTTACTTCACATTTTTGGAGTGTTACCAATTATTCACAGATCACTAGATATTAGCTTAGATGAGCTATAATGAAGCGACATATCCCTTGCGGAATTGGATACATAACATCTGTTTTATTGACCACGGGTAGGTTAATCAACCAAGTCAAATCTCTCAGAAAACTTAAGGGGACTCTTGTTGCATTGTTGACAACACGATGTACACACTATGGCTTATGCTAACAGGAAATTGTATATTTAACTGGCATTTTTAAGTAAGTACGTATTTAAGTAAGTACGTAAGTGTGCTCTTCAAAGAGTTCATGCCATTTGCGATGAGAAAATCATTTAAAACGAAATAATTTATCTTCATAACATGTTGTAACGAAAGAACGACAGGACAGTCCCAAAACATGCAAATGCTGAATCGGTTTTTCTTTATATTTGAAAAAGTAGAGGCTATTACCAATTCTCATGCAAATCAAAAACGCTTTCAAATTGGCATACGTGGTAAATATTTGAGAAGAAAATAATAAACTGTAACCTCTTTAAGAAAATACCAGACGAACTGAAAAATCCTGTGCCAATCAAACTACAAATATGACAGATGTATGTTTCAATTTTCAATAGCATTTGCAAAGTTCCCAAGTTTTGAAGCACTAAACCTACTATACCCACTATACATGAAGCAGTTTAACCAACAAAATAAACAGAATTCAAGAGATTAACATCTTTCTATGATAGTTTCTATAAAACGAATGTTTCGTGGAAGAAAGATATCTTTTAAAGGTATTTTATCAAAAGTACTTTTCATATTTTTCTATCATTTCTTACGTGGTGGTATTATAGATATGTGAAAATAATACTATGGAAAGGTGTAGCTACCTTTCACCTGACCTTTAACTGTTTAAAAAAGGTAAGGGGTGAAAATAGTAATTTGGGGGACTCGATCGGTAACTGCAATGAAATTACTATTCCGCATATTAAAAGAAATTTATACTTTGCAATGACAGAAGAAACCTTTTTTAATTTTTGGTACATCCTGTATACCTTTCTGTAAAAAAAAAGCTCAGAAGGGGTCGTTCGCACCCCGACCTCCCCCTGGTGACGCCCATGTCCAATGGGGGCGAGATCTCTTGAAGCCTGGACAATTGAAAGTTCTTTTGAGCGGCAACAGTTTTGGAGGGAAGTTCATCCCGATCGATTGTGAAGTAAACTCCTAACATTTTGTCAGGACCAATGATGCTATTTCTCTCACACCACTTCTATTCGATGGGTTCTCACAATTTCCTAAATAGGTCAACTTGACCGACTTTCGCTTCGGGATGACTCAAAAAAGGATCAGAGAAGTAGTCTCTCTGTGAACAGAGATGTTCACCGTGGTCGATATAATACCTAAATTCATTCGTGTCTATGAGAAATCGCTCAGCGATTGAAGTCGAAACGGACAATCAGGGTCAGATTACCAAATAAGCTAGGTAGACAAGCTAAGGCCTATAATATTTCAGTGGCCTACGGAGATTTTTTTGGGGGGGGGGCAAGCAAATATCAATTGAGTGCCTTAAACATTACAAAAAATTTTGATACAGTACACAACCTGACATCGTAACTTTGTTCAACTCCACCAGCAAGTTGTAGGTGTCTCGGCCATGCTGTGCTCGCCCATAGCCGTGCTCCAAATTTATTTACTTCTTTCACTGAGACAGCACCAGAACCTGAACATTGTAAATAGTATAAATTATTCCCTAATATTTCTTGATGCACATAGCCACACTTTCTATGTTTCATGTTCACCTTGGCCCCACTATTGTCCGGTAAAAAGAAATAAACCAACAGAGAAACTCTTATGAACCTTTTTACAATTACGACTGAACGTATACGTGCATCATCTTGAAGTTCTTAACAAACGACAAAAATGACTTTCTGTTCATTGTAAAAGATATTAAAATAATTTTTTCAGAACTTTCAGAAGAACCCGGAGGATTGCTGTTTGTGGTTTTGTCTTGGACAGAATATTCCTCGTCCTTTTCGTAAAAAAGGTCTCATAACCCGTTACAAATAACGTGCGTTTCATCGGGCACTAGTCTTTTATTAGATATTACTTGTTATACACACCTACATGAACTTTCACTAATATTAGAAAGAAAGCCTCCATTAATTTGTGTTCCTGTTCATATACTCATTTTTCTTAATTTTTATACATCTTACTCTGTCATAATACAGCCAATAAGTCTCATATTTAAGAATATGAAATAGTCAGGTTCAAGCTACAAACTATGATCGATATTGAAGAGATAATTATATGTTTAAAATTTGATAAGAGCAGTTCTCTATTCTAATAAGTTATATAGTGAGTAAGGGATATTGTATTTTTTTAGTGTTTTTCAACAAAGTAGGATGTGTATTTCTTCCATTAACTTATTTCTTCTGCATTTTATCGGGCACTAGTCTTTTATTTTTTAGTGTTTTTTAACAAAGTAGGATGTGTATTTCTTCCATTAACTTATTTCTTCTGCATTTTATCGGGTACTAGTCTTTTATTAGATATTACTTGTTATACACACCTACATGAACTTTTACTTAATTGGCTTTATCAGTAACTCTGCATCTTGAAGTGTCGCTCCAATGATCTAAGAGGCATTTTAAAGTGATGAATGATCCATGGTCGCCGCTAGTAAGATATGGCCATTGGGTCTTGAAAACCTAAGTAAAATAGTTTCTATGGCTTACAGAGGTCTTAATACGACCATGAGGACACTTAGTGGGGGATGTACAAGGATCAAATTATAGGGAATGACCTTGAGCTCCGCGATTGAACTGACATGGCGCCCTAAAATTTATTATATTAGTGTATCATTATATACAACGATCACTGATCAGTTTAATCCTTGACTGACACATTATTTTTAATATACATTAGTAATTTTAAAATAGACCTTATTCCAAGTTCCAACACTATTACATTCAAATTACGCATTACGCAATACTTCTCAATACAAAATTACGCATTATGTGCGAGATGACAACACAATGTTATCCAAAAGGACAACATTCTTATTGAACAGGTAAATGAGAACCATTCTAGGCCTGCATTCCTTCCGACATAGGGACACCCGCCCAAGTACGAACAAGGACACGGATGGTTGAATGGATGCTTCACTTTCTCACCCATGACACCAATTTTTGATGGAAATGGACGAGGACGTAGACATAAACACGCATCACGGATTGCAGACGAATGGTTAGCTAGCCTATAAAGCCTAGCCTTGAATATTCTTTATCGTAAACAGAGTCAATGCTATCCTTCTTACTTTGTAAACTTTACCATACACATTGCATATAATCCTCTTTGCATCATGTGTAATTATATAAAATATGACGATAGAAAAGATGAAGAAAAAGGAAATAATAATTAAAACTGAGCACAACCTCGCATTTCATTCAACCAAGACTCATCAATATTATTGTGGATTAAATTTCAGTATATTTAGGTCTAATATCTCTTTAATGAGACAATTACTTGAACTAAGTAAGTGTGCTAAATATTCTTAACTACGGAAAGTCTTTGATTTACTGTCTCTCTCAAAGACCAACCGAAATTTGTAATGTTTTGAGAGATGCCTGAGCATTCATCATGATCAATTCAAAACAGAAGTAAGTCCTCTTTGTGACGTCAAGTTGCCATGGAAAGTTACAAGAGACAAACAGCTGTACACGAGCAGTGCAAACTGGAGATACTCAAAACGGAAGCTTCGACTTAATCAAACTTCTTCATTAATGGAAACGAGGAGATGTTGCCAGATGTCATGTCGTAGTTTTAATGCGATCAAAACTGTTTGGCCTTCAACGGATTAGCACTTCATTTAAGGCTCTCCATCAAAATAATTCAAGACAAAGCGACAAGTGAAGGTAAAATCATGTATCATACACTGGGTTAAACTCGTCAACTGGAATGGGAAGAATTTTTGTCTGTAATTTTATGACAGATGTTACGAATAAATCAGAAACTATGGATAAACTTGTGCGTTGGGAAAGCTAATTGACAGATAAGATATAAACAGGAATGTCGAAAAGACAATTAAATTAGAACATAGAGCAATTAATGGAACATCCATCCGGAGAAAAGAAGAAATAATTTTAAACAACATTTGTAAGGAGAATATAAGTACGTAATGCTCATTAGTCGTTCGTGATTCTTTTTTCTCTGAAAATAAAATTGACATAGACTTGGTAAAGATGAGTCCGATCCAAGTTACTCAATCGTTTTATTTGTGTGTTACGATTGTTTGTGAGGTGAAGGCTACATTGTAAAAAAGTGTTAAGGTATGCAAGTTTGTAGCGTAGGACAATAACATAAAAATATCACCGGAGGTTCATTCTTGATAACATCACACTACATGAGTGCTATGAGTGTATTTGACTTTGAGAGTATATGATATCAGTCCCCGTCACGCTGGCTCCCGCTTCTAACACGCATAGTTCTTGCAAAGTGATATATATATATATATATATATAGGCTTTAAATGTTCTTCATTTGAATGTAAAATGCATTGAAAACGTTACTTCTCCTTCTTTATGAATTTATCGGAAGGAGCCTCATTCCTAAGAAAAAAAAAACATATATTTACTGAATAATAGAAATGTCTGCAAGGATTAAAGTGGAATCTCAAAGAGAAACTGTCGTTTATGACTATTCCAGAGCTTTGTTGATAGCTTAACATTACTGTTTCAAAATTTTCATCAATTATGGAGAGTTTCTGTCCATGTTTAATGTGGTTCAAGAGTACATACCGACACTTTTACTAACGGCCTACTTTTATGTTTATCTGCGAATCTATGACCTTAGAACTAAACAGAGATTAATCTTCAAAAGCCCCTTGGGAAACATTGGTGAACAGAGTTCTTGTGGGCTATAGGCAAGATCAGGTAATGGGATCAACCTAATTTTATTGCCAACTATAAAAGGCAGATCTACGCTGTATGTCAGTAGTTATAATCCCTTCAACATTTCTCCATCTCGGGAGAATACTTCCGGTAAGATGGAGCCCTTGGAGCTCCCTGGTAATAATCTGAGAGTCCTTACTATTTAATGAAAGTTAAGAAAAAGTAATCATTAAAAGTATGCTCCTATTTCTTTCTCAACGCATCCTACTTACCCTTTCATCCATCTCAAAACTACAAGAAAAATGAAAGGAAGGCTTCGTTTTCAAGAAATGCACTTTTAGTAACGTCAATAAATGTTTGATTACTTATTTACGTTCAAGGTCAGGTGACATGTAATTTACATAGTTGGGTATTTCATGCAAAAAGGATAAACATCCAGAAAATATCCTCAATTCCCATCAAAATCCATCAAATATTGATCATGTTACACTTACTTTTATTTCACACTTGTTCCATGAATAAATATGAGCTATTAATGCAAATTGTGATGTTGAAAGAGGGACATACCATAAATGGCTAATGTTAGTCTTTGTTTTTGCAGCCTTTACTTCAAGGACACCTACAGCATTGGTATCCCGTGAGGGATTTATCATGGAAGTTAAAATTGTTTCTTTCGTAAATATTGATCTCACTCACCAAACTGTACACTATCTGATCAGTCATTAAGAGATAATTTATATAAGGTTAACAAAAGAAATCATAACACTGTACAATACTCCACATCATTATTTTTGCATAGACAATGACTACTTCGGAAACAATCAAACTTTGAGGCTGTATGTCTTGGAAACGGTAAGAGATATTGAGATAATTCCAACTGATCTTTCATTGGTGAATTTTATTCTGTAACTGTCAAGTAAAAACAGCTTTTTTGGTGGCATGTGACAAAAAAATATAATTAAATAAAAATAAACTTTAAGTATTCCTCAATTTACATACTACCCATCGACATGCAAAGGTATTTAAGGAATAAATCGCATTTGGCGAACTATTATTGGTGAATAAACCGTCGAGACTCCAAATTTGACAAAATAGCGGACGAGGCGAAGCCGAGTCCGTTATTTTGCCAAATTTGGAGTCGAGACGGTTTATGAGACAATAATAGTCCGGCAAATGTGGTTAATCCTATTCTACCACCGAAAATGTGTGAAAACTTCATTTTTTGAGTCTTTTTGTTTACTGACCGTGTGTTGCAGAATAACAGGTCAGTGTTTAACCAATCAGAATGCAGGATTTTCAAGAACGGATGGCTAGAGGTGGTAGAGTTTCAGATCAGTGATATGTAGGCTGCTTAGTAAGGAGTCTTTACGGAAAAATAACATTTTCAGATCTTCATATCACATGGGTGTATGAAACAGAATACTTGCAAAGAAGTGGCTAACCGACAAAACGTCTATAGCATTAGAAAATTGGCAGCGTGCCTTCAGACACCTTTGTAGCAGGTGTCAAGACAGTCGTTAATGTATCATAGCAGTTGAGAACTTTCACCAATAATGTTTAGTATGTATGCCCCCAAAACAGCAAACGTTTTCCCCGAAAATAACCCTTTGTGACAGAAGGGGAGACTGGGCCCAAGCCTCGCCCGGTACGGGTACGTTTGTTGAAATGTGATAGGGTTCCTAAATTTGAACCATTTGGACTGGGAAAAATGGGCTCATTATACTCTAAAACACTTGGGTCATGAGGGAACTGAACCAACATGTTGGGTCAAATTTTAACCCTATATAGGTCATATGAAGCCTTATTTGGGTCATTACTTGGCCCACTAATTTTGGTCAGTTCCCTCCTGACCCAGTTTTGGGTCAAGTTGACCAAAGTGTTTTTACATTTTAAGTCTGTACAGACTAAAATTTACTGTACCTTGTGGGTAATGGCTTACACTAAGAAACTTATTAGCCTATTATGAAAATGAATCCATTGATTCATTATTGCTAATTGTAAAATTCTGTAACTTTGACGAAAAATTGAAATACAAAATTGTCGATCGCTCACATCAAAGACCTTCTTTGTTCATCTGCATCAGATACCTTTAGCTATGGCACACTTTTATGATATGGTAATTGAAGCCTGAGGCTCATGGGAAAAAATATAAGCTCGCTGGGGTACTTACCCTGCATTTGCAAAGACACCCATTGAAACTATATACCAAAAAGGAAATCAGAAAAATTTGTGTAAAATCATGTTTTCGAGAACAAACTCTGCAAATGTAATGAGGCTGCAGATTCTCAACCATATCAAATGATGGTTGCCAAGACATTGGATACCAAAGATCATCTAGATGGACAAATTTTAATTCCACGAGCAGATTCTGCCGCTTCTTGACATTAAAGAAGGATAATCTAAACCAAGAGAAGAGGGGTGTTGGATGAGAGAAAATGAAGAAAAATGAAATAAAATGATGAGACACCAACGAGTTAATTTACAATACCAGTTTACCAGCTGTCGGAGAAGAAGCAATAGAATATCTTTCAGATGACAAGGTCTTTTTATTTGTTTGTGAAAATAAAGCAGAACGAAAGACAACATTTGTCGTCGAATACAATAGAGAAAAACATTAAAATACAAAGAATCGCTCCTTGAAGTTTGTCTTAGTCATGATAATATTATAATCTATACGTGCTTTATCCTGATTTAATTTCTTTATCGAGAGGGAATCTTGGTATGGATTTCTTCTTTGGTTGATTATCTTAACTGCCTTGATGGGGTACCAGGAAAAGTTGAGTAAGTAGAATTGCTGAAAAACAGATTTAAAGGGTAATTCTCGTCATCCCAGAGAGGTCCAATTCTCTCAACTATGCAACTTGTAGCTCCTCTCATAACTGTATAATGTTCCTTTTTGTGCAGACACAAACCTGTTTTATTGCTAGAGGCCATGTCCTGGTGAGCATATAAGGATATAATGCGATATCCAAGCACTCTCTCAGCATTGTGTGGAATGTGAGCTAGTCTGCATCTTTTGTATTTTCAAACTTTGCTGTCAATCAAAGAGTAGTCACCAACTAAGAATTTTGATACCTCCCCACTAAAAACATACTTTGGGGTGACGAGTGTATGTCTTTATTACATCAGGGAGTTGTTAGGAACTCCCTGATTACATGAATTGAAACAAGCAGCACGGTCGTAAACAATTGGTGAATACATGTTAGACCCGGTCCCTGTGCCAGAAGAAAAAACACTCCTTTGCGGAAAAGTTTCGTTTACCGGGCCAACCCCGTTAAAATTAGAGATATGAAAATCTCATGCAGACTTTCATTGATGAGGACAAGAGCTGATAATGAATACTAGCTCCCTCCCCCCCCCTTCGGTCTGCTTCATTAGATGGGTATATCTCTATAACTATTGATTCCTTTTCATCTTGCCCCCAAGTGCCTAGACCCGGCGCCACTGCGCCGACCGCAAAGGTCTTGTTACGGTATTGTTGTAAACAAGGAGAAACCAGGATTTCTTGAGGGGGAGGGTCTGATAATAACTTGCAAAATATGATGGGAGTAAAGAACACTGATCCACAGTTATACGTATAGACTTTGAGGTTACCAATGTTATGTGTAATTTTTCCTATTTTAGGGGGTACAGTTATTTATCACACTGCGCTGTGTGGATTGAATTTTAAATAAAATAAATATAATTTTACTTGAAGGTTCACGTAAAGACTTTTGCGAGAAGGAAGACGAAGATGAGAATGCGTCTACATGCGAAGTCTCTCTAGAAAAGTATAATGATGAAAGTTGAAAAGGATGAAAGATGAAAATTCACGAGTGACGTCATCAACGTTGTGACCTTTCATATTGTAAGTAGTAGGCTAGTCTACATAAAGAAAGCTCTCTATAGTGGAGAAAACTATCCAGGCATCTGCTGGAGATCTTGTTGATAATAATTTGATACCAATGTACAACAAACCCTGAATACGAAAGTTGGCAATATTCACTTGAGTTGAGGACTAAGGGTTCTAAAACACAAGAACACTCACTCATATCCATTTTTCTTGAGATATTGACATAGCTTCAGGCATAAATGGCCGACCACAAGACGGGCAATCATTTTAGATATCTGATCTTTACGAGGAATTGCGGCCAAGTATAAATCTTGCCCTAGTTTGTTTCTCAAGAGCTGATACATGATCCTCGGTGCTTGCAACAAGTTTTGAAGCATTTTACAGTGTCGGTGTAATGGTGAAGGATTCATCAATTATGACTGTATCGAAACTGATTAATGTGAAAGGATTCTTTTCGTACTGAATTAAAGATTACCGGTCTCAAGAGGATGAAATTGATGAAAGATTGCACACATTAAAAATATGTGTGCATCTTGCAATTTTAGCAATTAGTACCATGCATAATTTGTTTTTCTCATTCCTTACTTGGCATGACTACATAACAAGTGTGAAATTCATAACACTTAATTACAAGTTTGAGTACAAAGTGGGCCATAACATTAACATGGATAACAAAATTAAGAACGCATAAATTTTAAGTATCACACATGTACACACATGAACAAAAATTTACAAAGTATAAAAAATGTCTGTAAACAGAAGGTTTGTGCTTACTCTAAAACCCGTGAAACGACATTTAAAAAAGAACAGAAAAAAAAGATAAAAATATAAACCTGCGAAAAGATCGTATGAGTTTGTCACGGAATAATGCGTAACACAATATTGCACCAAAATTAACTATTCTGTAAACTTTTCTTGGAAAGGGATAACTTTGGAAACACTGGGTTATGATTTTTAAGGTAAATCGAGGGTTGTTTTAATATTCAGACGCATATTCATTTTATTTTCAAGAAATCGCACTGAGAGTTTCAAATTAATATTCGTGCTGCTTTAAGAGCATCAGTGTAACTGATTAGTGAATCACAAAAGTAAGTGAACAACTCCAATTGAATTTCTTACTGATGGTCAAATAATATTTTCTGAATTGAGAATTTTGAATGCTTAAGAAGGAGCGTATTTGAACATGTTAACCAGAATATGGTAACAACATTTTTTCCATCGATTAGAGCCTGTAACTGTTTAGTTCTTATGCCTGTTAGGTAGGACTAATTAGTATTATAAACCATGATAAGCCATAAATCAGTAAACAATAGGACAAAAACTTAATTTGGGACCTTACTTCTAAATTCATACAGGACTCCAATTGTCCAATTCATGCCATATACACCCAGTTCCTATAACAGTTAATGTAAAGAGCAACTAATGTAATACAATATCTTTCTAAGATATGAGAGTATCTTTGTATACCAGACTGTTACATCTCGAGTAATCTCAACTAATTAATATCCAACTGTTCGGCTAAACCGAGAACACTTCACTTCGCAATACACATCCCAACCTTGTTGATATATGTGGTGGCTACTTCACAGAACCCTAACGACTTTCGAAGTGAGATCTTTTAAGTTCTAACGTCTGTTGATGAAGCACTTGGGTATTTCTATGCGACCTAGTTTCATTGATCCGGTAATGACTTACGCGACAACTTGAATTTCCTGAGTCGCCTTGGGGTACTTTTTTTATGATAATATACCATCTTGTTCACGTCTCATTGGCCGCTTTTTTCAATCTCTGCATGTGACACAGGAGTCATACAATTTACAACCATATCATAAAACTCAAAACTGTGTATAGATGTGAGCCAGCTCTGCAAATCTAAATTAAAAATGATTCTTTTATGGCAAAGACGATCACATCACTGAGTTGTAATGAAAGAAGCAACTCTGTCAGAGAGAGTTTCAAAATGAAAGATATTTCTATTTTACATCTAAAATGAAAGCAGTCACTCACTTTGGATTAGCAGCCTCCAGAATACTAAATCGGAAATGAATTGGTTTAGTCAAGTGACAATTTTTTGTTTCAGTGCAGTTACACTCATAGCCTACACTACAAATACTTGCTTAGCCTGCCTCCTCCTTGTAAAAGGCTTTCTTCCAAAAGGAAACAAACAAGTAAAGAATTGATAACCGTGTATTTGAAGAGAAACTGAATTCCATCAAACTTAATGACTTACAATGAAGATGATGAGTAGCTGCGAATAAATGTATTTAATAAGTCACGCTAGCGCAAAGACACGCAATGGTTTAGCTGATGAATTTGACAGAGAGTTGATCGTATCCTTTTTGACAAGAAAGGGATGTTAAAATAATAATAACGCAACTCTAAATAAAATAAAGCCACACATGACAGACTTAATTACGTTTTATGCTGGATGTTGTGACCTGTCTGCCACAATTTCGGGCATAAAACTTAGTGACACGAGACACTTAACAGCTAATTGACACTCTTATAGTCTTCTCTTAGCAGCAAAATGAGAAAGAAAAAATCTAACCTTATAGGGAACAGCCCATTCTGACAATGGACGACGACTTATCTTTAAATTTCCAGTTAAACCCCCAACCATTTCGGTTTCGATGGCACATACTGATACCACTGATATTCCAAAAGCCGTTCCATCTTATACACTACGACATGTAAGTTTCTCCCTTGCATTGAGAAAGTACGGATTTTTCCCGTAAAATAATCATCACTTGATTTCTGTGCTTATTTTGAATTACAGTCCTAGACCAGGCCTATAAATCTGATTGAAGGACAGAAGGGAGGAAAGTTTCACTTCTTAGGGATGGTCAGCTTTAATTTACGAAAGTTTGAAGCTACGGTCATCGCAGGCGCAGCAAGAAATTCGTCAAGAGGGAGGGGGAGAAACCGGATGGGAATGGGGAAACGGCCCGAAGGCGCCATGGGCTCCCACTAAGGGCATGGGTCCAGGAGGCCCCCTTAGATCCTTGGTGGCTTCCAGGGGACAACGCCCCGGTTGGGCACAGCTCCCGGAAGCTCTGGGGTATTTATGAAATTGTAAGCATTAGAATGATGCATTTAACCTTATTTTAATGACACTGGATGAGTACTAAACATACCACAAAAAACACAAGTTTTTAATTATACCGTTACACTTTTTTAATAATAGCCTTCCTTCAACTGAGTAACTGCTTGGCGGGATTGGCGATACAGAGGGCTTGACGGTGTAAGAGAGGATAGGTGATGGTGGGGGTTTCCTGGGGCTTTGGGACAATAATTTCACGCTAATTGGCCTACACGAAATATTAAGGAAATAAATGCATAAATTTAGATTGGGTGCGTTCGAAGCTCGTCCCATTTTAAGACGTTGTGTTGTTTCAAAAAGTTTTCCATCGAAACGCCAAATTAGCGATATGGGTAAAATGAAAATAAAAAAGTTTTCCCTTCGCCTCCCTAGATTACAGGGATCCCTGGGTCAGCCAGTACTGTAGAACACAACACTACGTTAGCGTAGCTTAACACCCGAACCATCATGAATTTTCTTGTCAAAGTAATAGCCCCTCGTTGCTTGTCCTAATTTTAAGTTAACTAATGCAATGTCAATAAATCCGACTGAGGGAGAGACAGGAAAAAGCCTGTTCTTTTATATAGCCTAGGCAGCTATAACTCAAGCGCTTTGACGGTAAAGTATCTTCTACACAGAACACTTAAACTAATGCTAACATAACTTAAAAGATCGACAGAGTCCACACTAGCAAAAGCTACTCTCCCAATTTTACGATTCACGTCGATGTTTCATGTGTAAATCGTCGTCAGTCGTTGCTCATCGCTTATTTAGAGTTAATAATGGCCAAACCTGCACTACGAATCAATCGTGGTAATGTTTTACAACACAATCACATTCGAAGATACCGATCACCAGGACATTTTACACGACGAGTCATGAGACTAGTACGACATTACTACCACCCATGAGGACCAAGGGTAATTTTGAACACTTCAAAATTAGCGCCACGACGTTAAAGTGCCCTCGACGTGTTCAAGTCCTATCCTTACAGCTAACAACCCCACCCATCCCCAATACCCACGGCACCCCATTTCTTCCTTGGCTTTCGACAATAAAAAAATCGCCGAGAATCGGCGTCAAATTCAGGGAAGGGGAGAAACAGGTTTACCTCCTTGACACCATACCAGGTGTTCTCTGTAGTCTATCATATATGGAAACCAAATCTGCATATAAGACAGAGTCTCGTGCTCTTTAAGCGGAGTTAAATTGAAATTTTACATAAAGAGACAGACTTATATGGATGTTATTTAAAAGTTAAGACAAAAAGACGATATTTCTTGGCCTTGGAAGGGTGTAAACTTTAACGACCAGAACTGCAATGGTATACTGTTCGTTAACAACTTTAGTGACTCTACACCTCACAATATTGACGGAAACTAAAAACAGCCAGAAAGTAACGCGGTGGACAACGAATAACTCTTCAAAGTTATACAAGTAATTAAATCATTTCAATAAGGGGTCAAATAACTTATGTCCTGTAAATAAAAAGTTATAACCTATAGAACGTATAAAATAAACAATGATTGGGAAACGAATGGGACAGTTATCCTCTGTCCATCAAAAGAGAGTACTTTATTAGGCAAATAATATTGAGGTGGGACGTGAAAGATATTGTAAATCAGTATTGTTTACATGTATGGCCCTAAATTGAAAATATACTTCGGGAAGATGATTGAAATGTACGTCTCAATTTTCATTGTCTAAGTGGAACTTTCCCTTTTTCGGACACTATGAGTATTTCTCCCAAACATTTGTATACTTGGTGTTCTTACATATGTTATGAGGCTGTGTAGAGCGTTTTCATATGAAGTCACGCGAGTGGCATTGTCAGGTATGGAGGGCAATATACACACGGAGTAAGCATATTTACAGCATACGTGCACGGTACAACCATAGATACTATTGTGACACAAGGGACGCTTGACTTTCAAAAGCAAAGAGACGCGAGATCTTGCCCTTCAAAACTTAACCAAAGAGAGGCGCGATCACTTGACGTCGATGAAACCCCCTTGCAGCATGTGGCTGGGGGAGGGGGATATCAGACGAAATGACTATGTTCTTTCTTCATTTCATAATGTTTGACGGATTCTGAATGTTTTATACGGCAGGTCCGATTTGTCGGATCAGACTGGGCATACTGCCGAGTCTATATCTCACCTGCGAACTACAGTAACGTGTGCTGGTCTGAATATAATGCGCATGATAGAAGTCAGCATGGCGTCGTACACGTTAGGCAAGTGGGTTCAAAAAAATATAAAAAAAAAAATAAAAATCCCGCCCACCTGACGGCCTTTTTGGGCAGGTCTGGAAGACAAACAAACATTTCTTCCTTTCTTGGCCTAAGGATTCAAATAACTTAATTCTGTCCCACATTTTCTGTGCTGCTCCGGGTAAAAGCTGGTTCGTTTCGATTTTGTGCATGGACGTCACGCGACGTCGTTTTGGTTGCAAAGCAATGAAGCACGCTGCACGCACAACGTAGACTTTGCTCGCGCTTAAACTTGCAGAAGAGAAAGCTGGTATTCGACTGGTACACAAATCAGCTGTCTGTATATGGTGGTAAAAGTTGCAATGATATGTGCTTGCCTTATTGGGGCGCTCTTTTTGTTCCGTGACGTCATATACATAAGGTATATTGCAATTACATCGGGCGCAGCGGTAAAATGTAAACAAACTATTAAACAAAATGTTATGGTGTATAGAGGTTTTTCACGTGACGTCATTGCGTTTCAATTTGGCATACTGGCCGTCACTGCTCATGCGCAGAAGGTGTGTTATAGATGCGCGCGCACGACACAGCCTTAGTTACAAATGTTGTACAATGGACGCCTGACCGTCAAATCAGAGAGACGCGTAGGGCAGTGACGTAGGTGAAAAACTTCTGTAGGCAGTCATGTATTTGTTTGTACTTGAAAGCGGTGATATATGTGTACTGTGGTTCGGTAAATTCGCCTTAAACTTAATTTGAAATATTAACTACTTTTAAAAATTACAACTTAGGCCTATGTTACTTTCAGGTATCTTTTGTTATGTTTCAGAACGAGAACTATACCATATCAGAGGTGAACAAAAGAGCTATCGTACATAAATATATCAATTTAATTACAATAATATGGCCACATGTATTGAAACTGCCATTCATAAAGTAGGATACTAGGTTTTAATAATTCAATTCGGGATGTCTACATTTTAAGAGGAGAAGTATCACGATGCCTATCGCTTTTCTCCTTCCATGACGTATGTGTTAAGAAGGAAAAATAATATAAAGATTACATATAAGTCAGTAAGTAACCTTAAACAATAAAACTGCGGTTAAAAACAGCCTTTAACTTAATTACAGTTGCTATGAATCCACATTAAATGGATGCGGATGCAAATTATTTCCTAAAGTAACTTGCCTATCCCAGTTGGTTTCTATTTGCTACGTAATACCGCTAATGGTTTAAGTACCATTTCATCTTAGGTTTCCCGGATACGGACCAGAAATATATTGTCTAATAACTTCTCATCGCATTTCTTCGACTTCCGGTTTTAAGCGTTTCCCTCGAACGGGAGAAGACAGGGAAATTATTTAACGAGCTCGATAGATATTCCTGCTTTCCAGGTTATAGCCTTCTGCTGCTTACGGCATTATCGTAAAGGTAACTATATGATGGTAGAGCTAGGATATCTAAAGGGCTTGTAAAAACGAAATGTGGAGTGAAGCAACATCTGGTGTATTTCAAATACACTATTACACACAGACACAAAATCGAATGATACCTTCCGTCTCAAAGAACGAACGGAGACTTGGGTTCTTGTACGATGTACTAAAAGTATTGGCTTCTATTGCGGTGTGACCTCCGTACTTCAAAGTACTTTAAGGAAGACAAACTCCGTGCAACGAACGTTATTTTGTAAATCAGTTTATTGTGTTTGTTAATGTTGAAATATCCAGAGTTTCACCTCGTAAACTTTTCCCTCCAACTTTTACCTAAATCTATAGATCACTGGCGGCACAAGTAACTTCATTAATTAAAATCAGCTGTCAGAGAGATTGTGGTTCGCAATCTCGCTTTGTTTCAGCTGTAAAGATGATTTAATACTTGTGAAATGTCGAAACCATATATCGTCGAAGCGCTGGTAGAAGAGTTATACTCCATCCGACGGGAGACGTTGTGCGTAAAACAATTGACGTTTGTTGTGAATGATGAAAGACGTAATATCCACATTTTTGCATTGTTCCTTTATGCCTCATTGGGCACCAAATTGTTACTTAACCCCACCCCCAAACACACACACATAAGTGGCGGTTCGAAAGTTTCTCCCGACTGGGAATGGGAGGAGGGGCCATAATGAGAAAATTTCAGCAAGCCAAAAGATCGCGGGACACTGTTAAGTATGGCGTGTAGTGTCTAAGGCAAAGTATACTCGAAAAAGACTTTGGCTCCTCCTATCCGTTACTGCCGCAAACCTTACTCCTATTGATCTCCAACCTCTGACCTCTATGCATATCAGAGATACATCAGTGAAGTAGAATATAAAATTGACATGAATATTTAAGTTATGCAGTGGCTGATTCAGGGGCGCAACAGGCGCCCCTCGCCCTATTGACTATCATGCGTGAAAAAAGTTGAGGCAAAACAAGAAACTACTTCAAAATGTGTCAAGTATTGCACTATTTTGCACCTCAGCCATCTTTCTAAAGCAAATATTTTCAAACGAGGGGGTAACCCCTCCCCTTAGACCCCCCAGGACAGCGATCAATCAAACCTTGCTCTCCCTTCACTGAAAATTCCTGGATACCCAAAACAGTGCAATATGTAACTTATGTCAGAACTTCCCCTTGTGTCACGTGTCTTTTAATAGAGTGAAGTTCAGGAGAATTCATGCACAAGTGAACAGTGTCAGAGTTGTGCATAATGTTCTTGCTATGATGGTAGAGCTAAAAGTGTTCCAGCTACCCTCTAAAATTATTTTTGTTTTAACATTCGCCTGGTATGAAATAGAGTCCGTGCTACTTATGAATGTGTCAAGTTTTTCACTGGACGTACTTTCTTACAACTTATTTACATGGCACATGAATGTTGTACCAACACAACACTGAAACATGTCCCACTGTTTGTGACTTCACCTCACCACAATAACTTTCCTTGAAACCTCTAGCTTAGGACATGTATTGTATTTATGAGAATCCCTACGAGCCGTTTTCTGGCAGGAGAAAACTTGAAACCTATCCACAAGGAAAAAAGACCTCTAGAAACACAACTTGAAAGTTAAGACTGTGGAGGTGTAAATGTCATCAAATTTCTATTTGATGTAACAAGTATTGCAAAGATGTAAAACAGCCACATCTTGTAACACATTTGATCAATATTTACCTTTTTACATAACAATTTCTGTTTCGATTTTCCATCATGAATCAACATTAGTTTAACATTGTAATCTGTTACTTATAGGAAGGGTCTCCCAAGTTTTTCTTTTTCGTTATATTTGTTAATCTTGTCTTTCTTAAAATGCAGCAATGTGAAACCATGGAGCTACTAGCTTAATGGTGAAACAATCAATATCAGAATTTTTGCTAAGCTTTTGAATTATCCCAAGAGGGGATGAGATGATATACGTGGAGAGAGGTAAAATATTGAAATAATCATAAAAAAATTATTTAAAAAATCTTAATGTTTAACTGGTGGGTAAAAGGGCTCTACATTCTAAAAATGTCCGATTGAGATTTGGATTTGAACCGAATCTTTTCAAATGGGAACAGAACCAAAATCTGGTCAATTATTTGACTAGACTTGGTTCATTTTGAAAAAAAAAGGTTAGTTTTGTTCCGAACTAGTCAAATATTCGATCCTTTTTGATTAAGTGCCTATTTAATCTGTTTTCGGTTTAGTTTGAACCGGACACATTTCGAGTGTATGTTTTCTGTCAACATATTTCAGCAAATTACTACCAAGCACTGCGAAATTCTGTCTTTTGACTTTACTTGAGTGTAAGGCATCACCAAGATATTATTAGCTCTAACAACGTATGGAGGAAGTTCGCGACACCGAGATATAATTAAATTGTGAGCTTTAATGGGAGAGCCTAATAGCATGCCCATATTGAGAAATTCTACAAGAATCTTAGGACCTTACAAAATTGATATACCATACGTACAACGTAAGTCAATACAGAACTCGTTGTAGGAAAGAAGAGTGCAAAGATTCTCACATTTAGTGACGTATTTATATATATCTAACACATGGTCAGTGACATAAATGGACGATTATCGCAAGACATAATTTTCAAGTAATAAATTAGGCGCCATGCTGAGAGCTTTTTGAAGAAACCACTATCTATTTTATTAAAGGTTTCCTTGCCAACAGTTGATACTGCATCAATGTTTGACGGAGAGATCCCTGGAAAGTAAATATTTCACAAAAACTGTGATAGTGTATAAAGTCGTTGTATCTGCTCAGTAACTCCCTGAGTTACAGTATATGGGATTACGTCTTGAGCAAGTTCAAAACATTTTGACCTCTAGCTAACGTTACGCACAAAAAGTTTAGGCTAGCAGGAAGGAAATCACCTGATCCAAACTAATTAACTTTGTTTAAAAAGAAAACGTCAGTTTTAATTCTGAACACATATTTTAGCAGGTACTCATTTTACATGTAGATTCATACCAGCGAATTTGTAGAAACAGATAAATCATGTCTGCATACGATATGAGAGCGGAGCAATAACCTACAAACAAAACACTTAAACGAAGTGTTGACTTAGCTGTACTTCGACGTCATTGGTCTTATTTACAAAAATATTAAGATTAATGGATAATTAGAGATACCGATATCTGCCCATGAGGTTTGTTTTACTAAATTAATTCATCAACAACGGCCTTGGAGTGAAGGTTAAAGACATCAAGGGCAGGATTACCCTAACACAATAGGCTTAGCATAACAGTAATGTGAAACACTGTATTGCCAAAGAAATAATGACTAGGAGAATGTAAATTACTCCAGTATCGATTAAAATGGAAAGGACTTTACTTAAGTAGTTTGCGGCTTCACGTTTGTGTGTTAATAAATAAATATTGCCGTTCGAATAAAGTGTCTCAAGAAAACCTTTCATTTTAGTACACGCCAGTGTTGTTCAGTTTAAGGTGAAAGCGTCGGGAGATTGTATCACTTCAGCAGGAAACTATAAAGAACCTCAACAGAAGCAAGGAGTTCCCAACTTTTAGGGCCCCTGATTAGTCCCTTGCAACTTTAGGTTAGTAAATACCCCCATCCAGTATCGTCAGTATGTACAAATGTATGTTTTAACACACGTAAGCTTCAAATTTGTAATATCCAAAGTAGTCCGGTAGTGGACATAGTTTACTACTGGGGTAAGCCCCCTGAATTTAATTTACACCAAAATGCAACTCATGCTCTTGGTAATATTGTTAGCATAACAAATTTTGACATCTTCTTACTCTGATTCATCATCACTGTATGCAACTTTATTGACATCACTATCAGCCTCTTCCCCTGTTGTGATATCTTCCCCATTTGCTATATATTCCACTTGCGCGATATCTTTCCCATGGTGGTCTCTTCCCCCTTTGTGATATCTTCCCTACTGTTTCTTCCCCTTTTGTAATACCTAACCCATTTGCTATAAATCCCAAGTTTCTGATATCGTCCCCACTGTGGTTTGTTCCCCGTTTGTGATATCTCCCCAATTTGTGGTTTCTTCCCCATTTGTGATATCTTCCCCATTT
>WURT03644886.1:0-15546 GCA_009936505.3 Holothuria glaberrima | reverse complement strand
AGTGAAGTAAGTTCTGTTTTTGTAAGAGTGAAGTAAGATCTGTTTTTGTAAGAGTGAAGTAAGATCTGTTCACGCACACATCCTCTCGCAGTTATTGTTGATTTTAGTGTTGTTTTAGCGAGTTTGCCTTAATCGTATGGACGAAAACAAAATGTAATGTTTAAAACTATACATCTGCTGTTTTATGCTTTCCTTAGTATGGACATTGGTTCCAACTATGACTGAGACAAGTAGTGCAGATACGGGATTAGTATAAGCTGTGTCTGATCCAAATTAAATTTCACCTAGCCAGATGACAATTGATCTAGAAAAGAAAAAAAAGCATCTAGCATATCCACGGTTTACATCAAGATATGGCCTATGTCCTACTAGTGTATAATAATCATATTTGGACTAAATGCAGGGACCGTGAGGCCACTTTTGAAGTTGGGGGGGGGGGGCTAATCATCGAAGCAGTCAAATATGTTCAAGACAATAAAAGTCCCAGCTCCCAGTTTAAAGCGGCCCAAAATACCCACGGCAGAAAAATGCCAGGGCTAAAGCCCCTAGCCCCCCTCCGTCTCAGGGGTTCCTGAAATGTGGTGAGTTCAGATCCTGGTAAGAGGAGGAACATTTTGAAGTTTCATCGACACCAAATACTATGTTGCATCATGTTTTTACCTATTACTGTCCAGTTACTATCCTATCAAAATATAAATACTACAGCTGAGGTTGATAAGGGCCAGATAGAATTTTCGTACCACAGCCATATTTGGATTCGAATAAAGGGCATTGTTCTTGGCAGAAATGCTTGGGTTTCTCATACAGTTGGTAATTGCCAACCTAGGTTTTCATAAAAGAAGGAAATTCCTTCGAAGTATCCAATGTCATGATGTATCTTTGAATGAAATGTGCGATACGAGTTTGTACACATTACATCCTTTTAACGACTTCGATTTATCTAGTATACAGGGCCAACCGATCTTTTCCCAGCAAATATCGTCTCCCAAGATATGAAGCCACCCCGAAAAAAGTGCCCCATGGCCAAGAGATAACACAATCGAGCACTTTCAAGCTACAAAATCTACAAATATGTTGCAATAAATCTACTTCGAATTGGCTTCCCCAAATGGAAAGCTATACTACTTAAATGGTTTTGTATATAGTATCTGGATTCTTGTCCTGTGTCTACACTCAAGAAACGTCCGGTTTAAATTGAACACAAAAGAAAAAAATGACCAAATATCTTACTAGTTTCGGTTCAAAACTAACTATTATCGGTTCAAAATGAACGAAAGCTAGTCAAACGTATGAATAAATTTCTGTGTGGTGCCCATTTGACAGGAATTGGTTAAACTTGAACCGGACGTTTTAGAATGTAGGTGAATAAA
The DNA here is from genome assembly GCA_009936505.3 of Holothuria glaberrima. Classification (NCBI taxonomy): domain Eukaryota; kingdom Metazoa; phylum Echinodermata; class Holothuroidea; order Aspidochirotida; family Holothuriidae; genus Holothuria; species Holothuria glaberrima. Next base: position 14,176 of record WURT03644886.1, on the reverse strand, counting down.
CGAATCATTGACCTTAAACGGAAAATGTAGTCACCCCAAAACGAATAAGTCTACCCTAGTATTCCAATTCATGAATTACTATTTTAAATCATGTGACAACAATTGTTTGCAAGGTCTTAGCTAGTTATGCGTCTCGCCGTCTTTGAGACGGCTAAATTTGAGTGAGAGACCGCCAAACTTTGAACAGAACGGCTATTGATAAACCAATAAATAATCTTAGTATAGCCTTCCAAATTGAGTTTGATTTGACATCATTTAGCTCAAACTAAGTGAAACTCACTGATATTTCAAACCAAAGTAGTCCCCGCCAAAATCTTTTGCATACGGAAAAATTAATTCTCGTAATATAAATTAGAACACTCCTTTACAAAACGTCGGTAACGTAAAACAATGCCAGTTAGCGTGACTTAACACAAATCACAGCTTCAGTGACTAGCTTAAGCGTAAATGTTGCTTGCCTGATGCGCCAGATGGATAGTGCCTGGTAAAGAGTAACAAGTGAGACGCCCTTATAAAATCCTGGCTAAACCCATGATTGTTTGTGTGGATTTTCAAACGTGTATAACGCAACTTCTTTCTTGAGAAATAAGAGGAAATTTGTATCACTTACATCATGTGTCAAAGTAAGTTTGGGACGACTGCACATTCCCTTAAAGTTTGACTTTATACTCCCTTTAAGTTTGATTTCAATTGAAAAATTGCATGCCAATAAATATTGACAGTGACTTTTCAAGAAACGGGAAACTGTTTATGGTTTGAGTACTACAAAAGTTGACTTTGATGTCAACACATTAATTATTTGCGCATCCTGTGTAATATAATTTTCAACAAACTTAAATTAGATAGAGGGGATCTTCCCTTTTTAAATGAAACATTTCAAATACTCTGTGTTTCATCTAAAGACTTGTCAGGTTTCTTCCAATATCTGCATATTTTATAGGGTGTTATTACGTAAAATTTTTCTGTGTTTTGTCGACTTATTCAAACCAGGATCCTCTGCAAGTCTTCAATTTTGCAATCTCGCTATCCCTGTAAGTAACGCCATGCCCATCTCGAATAAGGTTACAAGCATAAGCACAACGGCAAAGCAATGTGCCTTTTTACAGTTTACAACCTTTGATGTGGTTCGTCCAGGAGCAAAATGTTGGGACTTTCTACTTTCCCGGTTAAGAACACATGACATCAACTTAATCATTTGAATCTGTTAACGATTTGACAAACGAATAATGTTGATGAAGAGTATGGTTTTAGAATGTCCTTGAAATCAAACCTTTAAGTTAAATTCATTGTAATGGTCAAAAATAAGCGAGTTACAATAACAATTAAATACCCAAGAATTTTACATTTTGAAAGTTAATAAAAATGCTTCTTATGCAACATCTTAAGCTCAGCTCTTTTAATATTTTGCATGACGTCACTTGCAACAAGAACTACTAAAATAACTTGTGTGGTGCTTAGCTGACACTTTCTTTTACGGATTTCCCGTAACGAGCTTTTCATATGTGATCCACTCCATTTATGAATAAAAAGATGTCCACAGATGTCATAGACTTGTTACTTCTACCTTTTACCGTATTCATACCAAATATGAATCAATTCGATATTTTTGAAAGGTAAAGGTATCTTTTATTTGAAATTTTGCAACAAGCCCGGTGCAGCGCCCACTCAGTTTCATGCATGGTATCTGCAACTAATGTCAAAGTGCACAACTTGAGACTAAAGCCAATATGTGTGCCTAATACATGGTCCTTGTCTATTCCTACTATGAGGTAACGATTTATAAACAAGCCGAAGCGTCACAAGCGAACAAACACACTGACAGGCAAACACACGTACCCTCACTCGAATGAAAAGGTTACGGGCGACTTTTGGCACTATAACTCAGACATGTAATGCGAGTACAATATAATGAGTACGGGTTCAAGGGCACTGTCTGTGTTGTGAGTACGAGTACGAGTACATGTTCTTTTTCATCAATACGAGTAAAAAATTGCATTAGCCCCTATGAAGAGCTTTCAAAATCTATGAGTACGAGAACGACTACAAATTTATTCTCATGAATACGAGTACAGGCAAATTGTGCAAACCCATGAGTACGAGTACGTACCCACTAAAAGTCTGCAATAACCCAAAAGTAATCAAAATGTATACTTACGTATAACGGTAGCCATGATATCATGTATGCAATAGAAACAAGGATCATGATCAATGCAAATCGTGTTTCGCTACTAGATTTTCTCGCTGTTGAACCTGGAAAGCTTTGATGGATATCTTGTGAGTTACTAGAAGTTCTCGGTATCGTAGATACGTTCAAATGCGCTATTTTGTTTTTTAAGTGAAAAATAAAGTACACGATGATTACATTGCAAATCAAAATACACGCAATGATGGAAAACCCGACAATAAAGAAAATAATTGTCAAATAAAGGTGATATCTATTTGCTTTTATGGCCTCTGGCTCTCCCGGTGAGACACAGTCATATATCTCTTCCTCTTCAATATATAACTTGTACGTACCAAAACCGAATAGTGGAAGTAAACATACAGAGAAAGCAAATATTTGCAAAACAAAGAGCGTTATTTTGGCCTTTTTCAATGTTGCGTATCTTCTATGAATAAATGGAGCTATAAGTGATGCACTCCTCTCAGCACACATAAGACAATTTGCCAAACCAGAGGACCAAGTAAAAAATATGTTTGTTGATATAAGGAAGTCACACCATAAATGATAATGTCTGAAAAGGGGTACCACGCCGAGAAACCCCCTTACAAAGAAAAATATAACAGCTAGCATATCGATCCTTAACAGGCAGGTAAGAAGGAAGGAGGGAAGAGAATGACGGCTATCCTCGGTTTTGACCTTATCGGCCTTCCATGTAGCAAGTATAGCTAGTGTATGTGCAATAAGACCAATTGAAAGAAGGAGTGTTAACACAAGTATTGAAATATATCGGAAGACGGAACTTGTTTCTACTTCGCTATCCATGGATGCAGAGGGAAAGATGGTGCTGATCGGATTTGTCGTTGCGTTCATATACTCCATTTTTGCTGTATGAAACTCTAGTAGTCGATGCACGGCATTGATTTGTAGCATTTGCCGAACAATTAAAGACTTACGTAAACAAACAAATGAACCCTTTGCTTCAATGAAAAAAATTGCGGCGCATTGATCACAATCACGATTAGTACTTCTAAAACAATTATACAGAATAGCCTAACTTACATCGTTGCTTCATTATTTGATTGCGGTCTTCAAATTGCGAGATTGCTTTTTCTATAAATTGCTCTTATGAATTCATTATCAAACGATATTGCACAAATGAACAATTCACAAAGACATCTTTCATATCCGAATAGTTCCAGTTAAATATGATGATAAACAAGAAACAGTAATCCTAATCTGTAAGTGTGAACGAACGTGAAACTCAGCTGTTGGTAAGAATGCTGTACAAATTGGAAGACTGAAGAGATAAAAGTAAGAGAGAATGAAGTTAACACTAAATTCCAATATTGCACTACACCTGCAAGTCACCACAAAGGAGCTATCACACAAGGTTAAGAAAACAATCCATGCTGGTTTGCAACTAAATATTTGTAGTCCAACAAAGCGAAAACTTGGGAAGTACAGCTCTGAAGGAGAGAGGTGTGAGATTCGCTACATGTCCAGGAACATTTACGTCGAAACATCCGCAGAGTCAGTTTAAGCTGGCGACCAAAATCGCAGTTGGAGTATGAATATTGACATCATGCGATCATTTCATTCTACAACATTTTCAAAGTTCCATCGAAAATTTCTCCCGAATGTGTGGGACGAGCCCCTAACATGTTTATTCAAAACTAGTTCACACTAAGTAAAGTAGTATGCATTAACTGAAGACTGGAATCAGTTCAAAACTTGCAGCATCTGGCTTCAGTAACATCTGTGATCACAACCTTAAAGGCCACCGGAGACATCCACTGAGTCAATTCAAACACATTAATGGTTGTCTTATATACCTGCACAGAATTTGTCACAACATTATTTAAAATGAGGTTTCCATCTGTTTGTGAAAGACCGAAAGTTAACACGTCACGCCACTACTCAATATAAATATCCCGCCCAAATCACCGTGTAAGTAAATTGATGGCTGCCACTTGCTTCCCAACAAAAGCCTTTGGGACCAAACATAATGTATCAACACGAAATGTAGAAATGATAGAGGCCGCCTCTCTAAGCTCTACAGGTCGAGTAGTTCCTCTAATATTCGTCCGTTCCGTTAACATTCTAGCCGTACAATTGACTTCAAAAGGTTTGTATCCGGAAATGCTTAAAAGGGAAAGCAAGCCCTGACTCTGTTGCTAAGTATAGTTTACACACGCTCTTTACGTAGAAAGTTAAAGGACATGTCCGATCGTTTCCTTTCATTTGTGGTGAGCTATACGATTCAATGGTAAAACGGTTTGACAAAATTGTACTGACAGAGTCCAGACATCACGCAATCGTGAATCAATTGGTTGTCGGAGAACAGGCTAGTTTCGTAGCTAGAAACTGTCAGGCGAGGGTTAGGAGTGGGGAAGAGCTGCATTTTCCGGTTGTGATATTAACAGTTAAAAATAGGTTTAAACAATAACAATATATTGTGCTATGTCTATCAGTTTTACAATTAGAGAGAGCCTTTGGAAGTGGGCAATTGCCCTGCCCCTCTGGCTACCACCTTCTGCTCCGTTAAAATTTATGCTGCCAATCGTTACTCTAGTTAAAATATTACGTAGGACATTATATGTGATGTACCTTATTTGGGAAGGAACCTGTCTGTTATAAATTTTTAGGTACATACAGGTTGTCGGCTTTAGGCATAGTTAGAAACCACGTTTTCCACAAAAAAAACTTCTTCTAATTTCTCTTTTACTTCAAATAGTCTGCCTAAATGCACGAATCAGACTAGCGCATGCAGAGAACAGTTAGCTTTATCATTGCAGTCCTTCCAAAATCTTCCTTATTTCATAAATTTTTCCTTTTCCGTGAGTGGTTCGTTTATATTTAGGTAGTTGATGTTTCCTGAACATGGTGAATTGGTCACGTTTAAATGTCCACTTGAGTTCCTTCCTTGTCCAATCATTCAATTTGATGATATACAGAAAATAATATCCCATGCACAGACTTTTGATCCAGCTCCAGGAAACCCTATCCACAGCACGCAGAGCATACAGAGGGAATTTGTTACAACCCTGCCCAGTCAACCGTGTATTTGCAACCTCAGTGGAACAGAACCCTGGTGCTGCGATAAAAATAGACCTCCAGCGGTGTGATGGGAAATTTAATATACCTCACTTAGGCAATAGAAAAGTGAGGTCTAGAAATCAATATTTTGAGAGTCCCCAATTCAGATGCACATCGCGTCAGAACATCGAAGTTTTCCATGTGATATTCATAGTTACAGGATCTCGTCATGATGAATCGATTGTAGAAAAAAATATTTTCAAATATCCAGGTTATTAATGCTTTGTTGGGATAGACTGAATTAGTAACCTGATATTACTGCCACGTAAAGACTCATTTTACACAGGTTACAAACCAATGGCACAGGGATATTAACAATACCTATTTTATTGATCATATTTCCCAGTGTGATACATGGTAAAACGAATACGCTAAAGGAAGGGTCTAAGCTCAAATTATATTTTAATATATTTTAATATATAAATTCAAAGTAATCTGGTGAAATTTCCATTGGAATCCGATTTGTGGTTCTTAAGACATCATCAGTTAAAGTTGTCACAATTTCGACACAAAGTGAACTTGAAGCAAGCAAATATGACGTCATGCCCTCATATTAATGAGCAGTCCTTTTTATTTAACTTCACAACCATTTTTCTCCTCAACAATTTCATGTTATCGGAATGTGATTGCATAAGAGACATGGAAAAATTACAAGCTTAACATTCCCCATGAGGAGGTCCTGTCCCAATAAACTTCAAGGTCAGCACAGCAGACTAAAAAAACAAAGGAAACAAAGCATTCCTTATCAATGTTAGGAAGTAATATAACCCCTACTTGCCTCACGCTCACTCACTTGGGTCACAAATGTAGTAACTTCATTTGCTGATAACTCGAGTAGCACATGTCCGGTTTAAATGAAAGTTTCACTAAATAGCATAGATTTAGTTCTTCTTACCCATATAAAATTAAAGTTTTGCTTTATATGTCACTGCTTCAGCAGTGACATATCCCACTTGATTGCATCTCTGACCTCCAAGGGGACACTACCTTAACATCAGAAACAAGCAACTCCTTCAGAGGAGTGAGAGACTGTCAGCACCATATTTACGCCACTCTCTGAAAAATCTGCAGTTTCTACCACACAGAGCAACAGAACACAAAATATGCATAACCAAAGAACTGTAGCAACAAGCTAGAACAATGGAATCTGTACTTCTCAGAAGAATGCTTAGTTCAGCATTTTCTCCATCTGCTCTATAAACAGAATGATCATCAAATTATTAGAGGGAAATTTTGTGGTTAACTTAGGCCAATGGGGATGATAAAAGGTACGTACTAATTTGCATGTCATTGGTCATAACGGTCGGTCTTTAAGTAATTGGCGAAATGGATAAGATTAAAGACTGACTAACTTTTTCATCAATATCTCTTTTGAAAATCAGCATGAAATGTGGTGATAAATTGAAACAATCTTCATACCTCAAGTCATATAGCAAAGCAAAATACAGGCTTGTGCCGACTCTAAAGATTCTGTACAGAAATCAACTTAATTACATACCAATCACGATGTTCTATCAACACAAAGTTATGCGACTGGGTAAACTCCAAGATCACTGTTCCTATGCTAATATTTATAAATTATTACTATTATTCGTAATAGATATAAATGAAACTGTGTGTACAAGAAGTATAATTAATGGGATGATGGGTTTGACCCTTTCCCATTGTGGCCATGCAAAAACTAGTGGTTAAAGTCCTGACTATATCATGTAGTAAATCCATGACCATGAAAATGTTTTCTTAGACTTCTTTGGCGAACAAAATGACTCGGAGGATTTGAATTGTTTAAACGTCATTGTGTTCAGTGTAACAATTGTCTTGTAATACGAGCAATTATCGAATAATCTTACAAATTCTTGGTATGATCTATCTGCAGGTAAGTAGGTCTGACCGATTTGTGATAGCACATTTCCTATGGCCTGCAAGTATGCATGATAGAAATTCCTTGTGTTATTTACGTAATAAATACCGGCAGTGTGTTGATGCTAATAAGAAGGATATTTTGACTTTTTAAATATAGCTCTTGATGATTAAATTATCTAACAATATCAACGATATCTGTATTATTACAAATTATGAAGATAATTACCCATACCCAATACACATTGAACGGCATGAGCTCCTAAGTCGGGTCATGAAATATTAACATGTGTGAAACAAGTTCCGTCAAATTGATATTGTCGACAACTGGATGAATCTGTTTACAGATATTACTTGACTGGCCCAGCTTTTCTTAAAGCTCTGAAAATATTTTGATCTAACCAATCGTGAAACTTCATTTCAAGTCATAAGCAAACCTGAACCTCCTTAAAATAGCTCAGGTCGTAACCCACAGGAACACAACATTTACTTGTAATTGTACCTTCTCAGATACTATGAATGTAGCCCGTGGGATAAAGATTCAAAAGACTGAAGTGTTACTTTTGATGTGCGTTTCAGAGCATGGCTTTATCTATGTTCACCTTTTTTTATACAGCGCTTGGAAGGTTTGTCTCGATTAAAAATCTCATTTTCTGTTCTTATGCTTCTCAGGTGATTAAAGATTTCCCTGAAGGTTCTTGCCTTATGCAATTATACATTCTGTTTATACCAGCACCATACTGGAAGTCATTCATACGAACTTGTCAAGATGCATGTGCTATGCTGCTGATCATGACCTTTTATTGTCTTTTTTAGAGTTAGTTTTTTACTTGGATGAGTCTCAATCAGATTAATTTAGAAAATTAAGTCTTTCCTGACTAAAATTAGGATTTGAACTGGGCGAAATGGATTGAAGGTAACTGCTAAGTCTTAGAAAAAATCTTAAACATAGACGTCTGCTTCAAAAACTTCAAACGCTCAATTTGCTTTTTTTCAATCACCTCGTTCGTATCTATTCTTTTATTTACCCTATTCCACACATCATACTACTTTCTTCTGACAGACCCCATAAACATGTCCGTCCTCTAAATAAGCAGATGTGACGGAATATTTAAAAGATTTTCTGTTTGTAATTAGGACCAGTAGCTAATGCACTCGTTCAATGAATGGTTCTCGCCTCTTCGCTCTCGGTGTCCACTTATGAGGAACTGATCTCGCTAAAATTGCATACCCTTTTCCTTCCCATCCCTATTCTCGCGAATGTCGAGGACGGTATAGCTATGACCGTATCAATGTCATGCAATAGACTACAGCTAAAAAGTATCGTCTAGATGCAATTAAAATTGACACAACGTATATGAAAAAATGCATTTCAGTTTCTGCATTTTGCAAATGCACAGAGACATGCGACAGGAGGCTTTCTGTGCAAATGTCATTTTAATGCGACACAAGGCAAAACTGATTAAGGAGTATGTACTGATTTGTCATTGTTTGTAAACTTAATGGAAAAGAACAACTGTGAAGTGATATAAATAGCCTTATAAGATGGTGTTTGTTACATAAAATACCTCAGTAGAACAATGGAAAGGTGAGGTCTGAAAAACAGAAATTAAGTGGAATCAATTTAGCATAGATCAAGAAATTACGCTGTTCCACATTTGCGCCATACCTCTGAAACCGATTACCCTATCAGTATCTGCACTTGCTGACACCTTTTACTTTTCTTTAAAAAAGGTTGAAGCTCAATTTTTGTCTCATGTTAGTTAATGTTTTAATATTTTTGATGTTGAAGTTTTACACCTTCACATTTCTTTAATTTGTAGCTTTGATTAGGTTGTTTTCTCTTCTATACTTTGCACAAGGCATTTGACTAATTGTCTCTTTAAACAGAAGCTCAGTAAGTCTTTTTATTCAAATTATCTATACCTAAGCAACATATGACACGTATATCGCAAAAAGCAAGACTCTTTTCTTGTCGTACAAATGTTAAATAAGCTCTTGAACACCGTTTGAACTTGTGTTTTCTTGTTTCATTTATTTTTCGTCACCTTGTGTTACACATCCATTTTGTTTATATTTCTATTTTCTTTCATGCTTCCTTAATTTTACTGTGAGTTTTTTGTGAGTCCTCCTTACTAAGGTTACCTCTCAAATGATTTCACAAAGATTACTCAGCTGGAGGATTCCCTGTCCCCTTGATTGATATATCCCCTGACATTATCCATTCCTCCCTTAACAAGCCCCTCTGCGTTTTCAAACTGTTCGACTGTCAAAAAGAATAAGGAAACTTGTAGCTGATTGATATAAAACAGTCTTTACGTTCCGTTTACTGCACATTTGGTGTTACTTCAAAGTAGCTGACAGTGCTCTCTAGTGCCCACAGTTTTGTTTAAAACCTACAACGATTAGACCCTTAGCTCAGAAGGGGCTTCGTGTCCTGTATAAATTCTATGACTGAGACAGCTTAGTCTTCTAACAACTCTGTCGGTGCAGTTAGAATAAACAATGTGCACTCTTTGTCGGGAAACAGATAGTTTGCCTTCTCTGGCTAGTGATTCCCTTCACATTACTTCACTTTACTTTAATTAAATGAAGTCAGCAAAGGGAATTATATTTTAGCTATTAGAGGGACATTTTAAACTGTCGCCTCTCAAAGGATATTCTTCCTTTAGTTTAACCTGTTAGTACCTTTTTGAATATATAGACCATCGTTCAACAAAATGTGGGTCTTTAAACATGAGCTTGAAAGGTTCAATAGGGAAACACTCAAAGGAAAGTAAAATTACTTTAGTTGCATTGAGAGCGTGCTTCTTAGATCTGTTGATGCTCTTGTGTAGGTTTCATTTTTACTATGGCTACGAAGGGGGAAAAACAAGTGGATTGACTTTTGCTCTGTTGATCTTTTTATAGACAAGCAGTGAGCATAAAAAGATATAAAAATCTGTTCTGAACGTGATGGCTTTAGTAAACGTGGCAGCTAGCCAAGGTCAATCATCGGTCAGCAAATCTCCTGACTAAGAGATAAGAAGTACTTTCCCAGCCCACGCAAGAAATTCACTCAAATGGTCCGGCAGCTAAAAGCCAAATTTGGACCTAAACTTGCAATCTCTGATAAAGTTTTTTTCTCTGCTGGTTATCCATCTATGGGGTGTGGGCAATCATATCTAGGGTTATGTGGAGCAGTTACTATTGGGCAACTTGAAATATCCAAGATGGCGTCCAAGATGGCTGCCTTGGAAGCTTGCTCCTGGGAAAATGACTCCATGCTGGTGTTTACCGACAGAAATCGATAATTTTCGGCGACGATACATGTTTTGACATCCTATGATTTCGTCAGAGTGGTTCTGAGAATTGCTAGATGTACCGTTGCCATAGTAACTAGAAATACGGCTGCCATTTTGGCCAAAAAGAGGAGATACACCTTGATATGAATAATGGAAATATCTATGAATGCACGTTTTCACCGAATGTAACTATAATTCATCAAATTGGATCAGCCTTTTGAGAATTCAAAGTTCCCTGTTGCCTGGTACCAGCGTAATAGGCCTTTTATTGTCCATAAATGTTAGGAATACCATGAAACCACATTAGCCATTAATTTCACATGTAGTGATGACAATATATTGATGATGTAATGTTTCATAGCAGTTTCCACGTACCTATGGTTGAATTCCCATTTTGCGGTGGTCACACATGGTTTGCACTAGGCAATCGAATTTTAATATCCCATAAAAAAAAATCTCAAAGCGGTCTCGCTTGTCAGAGCTGTCAAATGTCAAATAGTTAGATGCATTAATGGTAAATTACCAGTCTATTGAAATTACCCTTCAGGAATTTCCCAAGAAAGCATGATCACGAGGAGACCAAGACTGTAAACTACATATTAATGATGAGAACATTTTAGCGGCACAGTTCTCATTTTTTCAGTTCAACTGTTCAATTTGTAAATTTTTAGGATTTTTCATGAACATTTTCATGCTCTCCTAAACACACAGTGAGAAGCAGCTACACAACCACATATTAGTCAGAAGATCGTGTTTGGATGCGTACGCTGTACGTTTTAAACTTTGAAAAGGTTTATTCTTGTGTCGCAAATATTGTTAATTGTACAAAGTCAGCCGCATAGGACAGTTATTTACCTTCGTGGAACATTCTCTCCACGTGTGATCAAGAAAACTTGTAATGTTGTACACATGTCGCCTGGGAACCCGGCTTCTAAATGGAAAAAGCATTGAGTGTGTACAGTGACCAGTTCCGCGTGAGTGGCACTTCATATGTTGATGATATCGACATGCCGTAGCCTAATATTGGCGTGGGATTGAAGGGTGGTGATGACAAAAAAGTTCATATAGGGAGTGGGAGGGGGCATCCAATAATTGTGGGGGTAAGGTATAACTTTTCATTTGTTGTACAGGGTCAATGCCGATCATTGAGCGCCAGCCCCCGCCCCCTTCCTCCATCTTTGAAGGGGTGGGAGTGTGTTGAGTGCAGGGACCGCCGTTCTCATATCTGGGATTCTCGAATGGATTTTTACATCACCATCCAGAGAGTAGGCACAATATTCCAACATATGCCGGAGCGGCCCCCTCTCCTGGCCTAATTGGAAATGGAGAAATGAATGGATTGGACAGGTGTTTTTACCAAGGTAATGTGTTTTATTAAATGATAAAAGTGCTTGTAATAATTGTTTCCAAACACATTCCTCAATCCACTCAATGAGAGGGTTCGGTAAGTTGGACCGCTCAAAACCTATTTTTGCCGGGACAACGGCAAAACCTGATTGAAACCCACCCGAAAGCTTACAAAACTGTTTAAGGAAGCTGGTCGAAACCGTGGTTTAAACTACCAAAACTATAGCCTGAGAACAACACATCTTCGTTCAAACTTCACTTCTGCTGTCAAGGATACACACAGCATAAACCACAGTCTTGATGGTTTCGCCAATCTATGGGCATATGATGATTGATATCAATGCTACTGTTCACTCACCAAAATCATCCTAGAATCTCAAACCTGTTGGCAGCACACGGGCTCACTGGTTGTGACACAGTAGCAACATATTTCGGAATCGGAAGGCTGTGGCTCTCCAAATCCTGAGATCAGGTGCCCACACCCTGGTTTACATAGGTGACACAAACCGTGATCTTTCAGCAGTCATCTCCCAGGCAACACCTTTCGTCTTGGCTTGACATAGTCAGGACGGATGAACATTAATGACAGAGGCACGCAAGAAAATGTGGACAAGCGAAGTGGGTCAATCAGGCATTCCACAAGAGCGTGGTCCGAGTTCATCTTCAAGAGTCTGCCTGGACTCAGGACTCGGATGGTCTCAAGAACATGCCTCTAAAACACTTTTCCCGACCACTCTTCCCAGGGAAACCACTTTCACAGGATGATTTACTTAAACTTGTCAGGTGTTTTTTTGCAGTAGTGAGGTTCCTTGCAAGACACAAAGATGTGGATGCAGCAGTTCCAACCTCTCTGGTTCAGTGTTTTGTGCATGCCATGGTGTCCAAAGGTGTCTCAACGAAAGAACGAGGCAGGTCCTTCAGGACGACGACAAATAAAGAGAACGAATAGATGTACTCAGACGTCAGCAGATTCTGTGTATAATCCTGATTTGAAATACTGTTCATTTTGGTTCATGAATGAAAAATCATGGGGGTCCATATTACCCTCCCATGAAGGGAAAATGGACCCCATCGACCTTTAAACTTTGACCTCAGCTTATGTCTTCTTTTTATCTGGTTGAATATACACCTTTTATGCCTATATTAATAGCTATACGAGGACAAGTCTTGACCTCAAGACAACTGTATTGTTAATTTTTTATCAGTGGAAAGCTCCTTATGGGGTCCGAATTCCTTACACCTGTCCCTACATCAGGCAAAAGTCGGGGTAAGTATTTAGAAAAGTTTGTAAATATTGATTCGCCGGTAGCAGAAGATAAATATTTGACAATTATGAGCATTAATGAAGGCCCTTATAGTTTCATTCATTATTAGTGTCATTTTTACTCACTTTTATCAACATTACGATAGCCATATTATTAGTTACCATAGCAACACTACACCCAATTGTTCTGAAACCAATTTTACCGAATCCATTGGACCACAAAACATATATATCGGCCAAACTATGATTGCTCTAAGGAAGAATACCGTGAAATGATGTGAATTTCCCTATCTCAGTTCTCATCGGCCGCCATCTTGGTTATCTGAAATTGCCTACTGGTGACAAGTCCACATCACCCCAGGTCTCACTATAGACACCCCAGTGATAAAAAATCAGCAGAGAAGAAAACTTTATCATAGATTGCAAGGTCATGCACCTTGGCTGCCGGACTAAAAGGTTAAAAACGGACACAGGCATGGCGAAGGACTCAAATACCAGTATTCATCTGGACGTCCTTATGAACGCACTAGCGTAAAACTTTGTAAAAATACAGTTTTTAGCTTTAACGCCAAAAGAAATTATCGTATATATATATATATATATACGAATTTATAAAAATGAGCAAGTAAACGATACATTTTAGTCTCTTGTGGACCTTAGGCGATTTTTACCTTTAACATAGTCACATGCTTTGTCTTACACTGAATGATGATATTATGATATAAATGGAAAAACCTATCCTCAACCAGGATTCAGACCAGCGACCTCCAGCGTACCGAGCGGATTCTGACCACTGAGCCATTGGGGAAGAAACAGAAAGACGAAGCGACTTAATATAATATTTAGACGTCTTTCATCGTTTATGCATGGTAAACGTTTTAATACAAATTTACATATGTATATGTTATAATGCCTTTAAGCATATTTTTAAGTATGAGCTTTCCTGAACTCTACGTAAAAGTATTCGTTTGCGAATCACTTTGAACAAGAGTCAAGCTACCCCTTCAGCCCGTCCAACATCGGAAAGCTAGAAAAAGAAAGAAAGAAAAAGTAAAGGAAACAATTACTTACGTATAAGGGTAGCCAAGATATCATGTAGGCAACGGAAACGAGAATCATGATCATCGCAAATCTTGCTTCGCTACTAGATTTCCTCATGGT